>JAATLQ010025150.1:2886-22503 GCA_013421005.1 Heliconius erato x Heliconius himera
ACTGCAAAACCGACTGGTTGTGGGTTCGAATCCCACTCGAGGAGATGAAATATTTACTTAAATTTATATTTCCATTTCTTCGCTCTGGTGTCGAGGTTAAGCGCGGCGTTGAGTTCTGCCACTCAACACGCAATGCCTCCAGAATTCGGCAGAAAGTGGGGAACGGAGTGTCTTAACACCAGGTTCCCTCTGCCTACCCTGCTGTGTGCGGGATACAGCGTGAAGCTAAAAAAAAAAAATACAGATATTTGATAAAATACGAAGAGATAGCATTCAAATAAGACTTTAAATTTGATGATTCTGTCACTTTTTCACTATCTGTTTTTACCTGTATTTTTGCACTTTCTTTTTTTATTCTACAATAATAATTAAAAAAAATTAAATATATAAATATTTTTTATGCCTTAATGTGTTTTTTTTATAAAACTTTATTAGGCTTTATCAAAATAAAACTTTATTATTACGAATTAGAAAATATACCACATTATGTAAGCTATAATCTTATCTGAATCAAGTGATTTAAAGAACCGACTCATCCTCGAACTATTACCATTGTGAGCAATAAGAAATTATACGCTATTGAACTACAAACAATAAAAAATTATACGATAAAAGATACAAAATATTACTTGAAATATGTGAAACATACAATCGTAAAATCTATTTGAATTACAACCTCTTTTGTTTCTCAAAAACAATTTTCCATATCATATTATGAATTCATTAGAAAATATTGTGTAAGAAAAAACTAGTTTAAAGTTGCCAATCCACGAAATCTACGCAGCTACGTTTATAATAAGGAATGGTTTATAAAACTTACAATTATATGTTATATTTAATAAGTGTACAATATTTTATAAAACGCCGTGCATGAAAAAATATACACACCCAGAAAAGAGCTCAAATGTTTTCTTTTTTGTATATCTTAAAATGCTATTCTTAACATACTAGTTTTCTTCGCAATTATTAATACATAAATAAATTAAAAGTTGAGGTCAGTCGTTTTAAATTTTAATTTTCAGTTCATCGCTCTGGTGCGTTGAGTACCGCCGCTCTTGACACGTAATGCCTCCAGAATTCAGCGGAAAGTGGAGAACGGAGTGTCTTAACATTAGGTTCCCTCTGCCTACCCTTCTGTGTGCGTTTTCGTTTTTATTTAGAATTTGGAATAAAAAACACAAGTACGAGGAGTCCTGCTACATTTAACCTAATGTTGTATTGCCTAAAGCCTTCCTTTAAATAAATAAATGAATAATCTAAGGCAAAAATAGTTTTAAATTCGACCTTCCTGAAAACATCACATTCAATCAAACAAGTTCTTCTTTATAATAGATTTCGTTAAAGTAAATGTTTAAATGTTAAAAATTTTTATAGCGTTAGTTCGCCATAAAAATTTGATGGACAACAAAATTATAATCAGTTGTGCAAACACCATGTATGCGGATTTATTACCTAACACATTGTTGTGAGAATCTTTGTTACGCTAATGCGATTCGAGTCTCACGTAAAATGTTATTTTTAAAATATTCTACACCAGTAAAAACTTCATATTTTAAATTAATTGATAAATATTTTTAATTGTACTTATATATATTTAGGTCCAGTTAATTTTTGTTTATATTTAAACAGACACAGTTTTTTTTTAGTTAATGAGGAAAATATTAAATATTAAATTCCCCCAAGTTGACATCGAACCCACAAACGTCGCATTTACAGTCACACCCTCTGCAACATAATTAAATTTTAAGAGCAAAAATAAAATTAGACATTAAAATGTAAAATGAACAGCCAGTGAAGCAATAGTTAATCCCTGAATCCTAACGATGGTAATCCTGTACTTACCAACGTAATACTCTCAAAGCCTGTTTCTCTCACAGATAACATTTAAATATATATTTTAACATTAAAATATATATTTTAATGTTACCAGAATAGGTACTTATAACAACGAAATATATCAAATTGCCAATACAAATATGATGTAATCTTTTTCAAACGGTTTTGGAAGTGTCTTTTCATACATCTTAATTAAATTATTACACTCCACTCCTTCTACTCGTTGCATTTCCTTCCATTGTAATATGTTGAAGAAAATAGCACACTATATCTACATAGTATATTCGTTATTTTCTATAAAATTATCGCTTAAAGTACGCCTTTGTGACACGTGAAACTTATGCGAGAAATAATGCTTTTGAGTTTAAAAAAATCCATAAAAACCAAGTACAAAGTTGCGTACAAACATATAATTTAAATTCACAAATCACATAAAAATAAATCTCCCTGATCCTAAATAAATAATACAAAAATGTAATAACAAAATACCAGTGACAGACCGGAGGGACGAAGAAATAAAGGAATGAATAAAAAATCTTTTTCATTTGATTTTTCGTCCAGATTTAAACATCTTCACTTCTATTTAAGCATAATAAATAATAATATTCCATACAATTACATGCTCTTTCAAAATCAAATACACCGCCAAATGACCGCTCTTTCACGTTTCAAATAACAGTTCAACGGCAATTACGCTTAGAATTATTTGGACTGGTGAGAGGATCGCTTTTGCCTATATCATTCACTAAATCGTGTTAACATGTGTATTTTAATGATTTGCGGCAGTCACAAAGTAAAAGCAGAAGCAGAAAAAAGAGATTGGGTTCGATTTTTAGTCGGAGGTTGAATTACTTTCGTTTCCACGCTATATTACCAAGACAAAGCGAAAAGTTGAGTTTCGTCTCTCAGTAGGCAATATCTTGATATTTGGGCGGAAAGTGGGAACGGCAAAAGCCTTATATTAGATTTCCTCCGCTTAACCTGTTGTGCGTTATGCGGGATACAGCGTGATTGATTACATTACTGCTTTTATTTGGAATGCCTTAGAATGTTTCCAGTATTTTTATATCTTCTATCTGATTGAAGCATTTTTTAAATATTTGTTTGTTTAGACCGATTGAACGGATATTTTAAATGTAAAATGTACTCGACTGATCTTTCTGACTGATTCATGGAACTGGATTGATCAAATTAAGACACATTTCTTTCTCAGTAACACATTTTATCTAGTAAGCGGACTAGTGTTATACAGTAGTATCCTAAAAACGTTAAATTTTAATTAGCTAAACAAATAATTTATGGTCAACGTTGATTAAATTTTCCTTTCCTAATTTATTATAGCCACATTGATGTAAATAAAACAAATAAACAGGCTGGTCGTGGCGCAGAGGCAGAAATTGTGACAGTAAAATCGACTGGTTGTGGGTTCGATCCCCACTAGAGGAAGTGAAATATTTATTAACATTTATATTTTCATTTCTTCGATCTGGTGCCGAGGCAAAACACGGCGTTGAGTTCCGCCAGTCAGCTCGCAATGCCTCCAGAATTCGGCGGAAAGTGGGGAACGGAGTGTTTTAACACTAGGTTCCCTTTACCTACCCTGGTATGTACGGGATACAGCGTGAAGCTGATAAAAAAAAAACAAAAAATAAGCAATACATTAGTTATTTTTATTTATTGTGATCAGAACAAAATTACATAATATTTTTAGCCTGATATGGGCAATATAAGTGTTAAAACTGTTATACGTTTAGTCGTGGATCAATAAAATTATACAACTTTGAAGGAGTACGTGGGTTGAGTAGATAGTAGCTGATATTAAGAAATAGTTGGCCTAGTGCGTTAGTCTAAGCTTTCGACACCTTTGTTATTAATAGTAAAATTATAAAATTATGTTATAAAATTTCTAAAATCTGACATGGTCAAAACGCGGCTGTGGATCGATACTCGCTCGAGGTAATCTAAATATTATTTTTTTTTATTTTTATTATTATTTTTTTTTTTATTAATGTTAAAAAAGTGCAGCGTTGATTCTACCACTCAATAAGTAGGTATCTCAAAAATTGAGCGGAAAATGGGAACAAAACGAAGTGTCTTAGTTCTCTCTGACTACCGAGCTATGCGGGAAAAAAAAGCTTAAAATTGCTTAAAATTTGACCCCGCACTTCTTGTAAAACGACCTTGGACGCCTCAAATCCAGCTACGTTCAATTTTCTTTTTTTTAAAAAAATATTTGTCCTTCCGTGTGAAGTGTGAAATAACACTTTAAAAATGTTAAAAATAATGTAAGGTCTAAATAAAACGAAAAATAAATAAGAAATTAACTGTATATATGTATAAAGTTTTTTTTACTTGTTCTCTTCAAACCTCAAACACGTAATGCGAGGTTATCAAAAAAAAAATTTGATAAGATCATTCTGTTTTAGAATTTAGGCGATATTTAAATTCATATTTTTTATCTATAGCTCTGTCCGCGTAGTCGAATCTTAATTAGGTGACATTGAAATTATTAACGTGATTTAAAAATTATATAAAGCCTATATAACCTTTCTGGATAAATGGACGATCTAACACAAAATTAAAAAAAAAATCGAAACAATAATTATTGAGATTAGCGCGTTTAACCAAACAAACTCTTCAACTTTTTTAAATTAGTATGTAACGTTACATAATATGTGTATATATTTATTTGTACTTTAATATCTATCTTTTTCACCCCTAAATACAGCATAATAAATATGGCCTGATCGAGGCAAGTCCATCTTAGGTAAAACATACATACATACACATATAGAGTACAAAATAACCAAGTGAAGTATTATTACGAAATGGTAGCGCCATCTAGAGTCCTTTAGTGTGGGATCGGGGTCAGATCTCAGCGTCGTGCATAATGGTGCGTGGACGCATCGACGTTAAGAATACGATGCACTAACGCTGTAGATTGTGGTACAAGTTGTAAGAGTTCTCTTGAGATTTTTTTTTTATATAATCGACTTTGTGTTTTTGATATTTTAGTGTGAATTAATGTTTTAAGTAATAAAAAATAAATAAAATAAATCAGCTTCACGTTGTATCTCGCATACAGCAGGGTAGGCAGAGGGGTCCTAGTGTCAAGACACTCCGTTCCCCATTTTCTGCCGATTTATGGAAGCATTGCGTGTTAAGTGGCAAAATTCAACGCCGCGCTTTGCCTCGACACCAGAGCAATATAATGGAAATATAAATTTAAGTAAATATTTCATCTCCTCGAGTGGGGATCAAACCCACAACCAGGCGGTTTCACAGTCACAATTTGTGCCGCTGCGCCACGTCTGGCCTCAAGTTTTTAAGTAATAAAATTATATATACTATTGTAAGTGTAACATTTTAAATTGCATAACACATCTATTTGTGTTGTACATTCATTCGTCTGAGTAGTAATAAAATCAACAATCCTCGCGTTATAAACAAATGCTGTTTTGCTGTGGCACGGTGACATCACATATCCTATTGTTTGTTATTACTGTTAATTACCGTAACTTTTATGGTGAGGCCCATCCTGGTCCGGAGCCTCCAGTCGTTTATAAAACCTAATGTTATGGTTTATGATGACTGCACTCAAAGGAAATCCACGCCCATCATCTTTCAAACAGTTTTTTTGCATACTCGAAAAGTGTCATTTAGAATAAGAAATAGATTTCATATTTAAAATATTCTTACTACTTTATATTTACAATTAATTACTACAATTTACCTTTAATCTTCAAATCTCATACATTTTACCTATAATTTTATACCATATCCATTTACCAGGCCAGTCGGGGCGCGGCGGCGCAAAGTGTGACTGTAAAACCGACTGGTTGTGGGTTTGATCCCCACTCGAGGAGATGAAACATTTACTTAAATTTATATTTCCATTTCTTCGCTCTGGTGTCGAGGTTAAGCGCGGCGTTGAGTTCTGCCCCTCAACACGCAATGCCTCCAGAATTAGGCAGAAAGTGGGGAACGAAGTGTCTTAACTCTAAGTTCCCTCTGCCTACCCTGCTGTGTGCGGGATACAGCGTGAAGCTAAAAATATATATATATATATTAACCACGCGTTACAACCAACACTTGGACCACTGCTCCAAATGAATTGCAAACATAAAGCCAAAGGGCAAGTGAATGGGACACACTGTGTACAGATATAGATCGATTTAGTAATATCCTTTATATAGTAATATACAATATATGTATGTATAATATAATGTAGCTTGTAAACTTACTCATCAACTCCTTTTACGTAAACTAGATTATGTAATTATACTTAAGAGACGTAATCTATAGTAATTACAGCATCCGTTGATTCAAACGCTGAATAGTTTAATGGCAGAATTGGCAAGAATATATTATATATAAAATGTATAGAGGCCATTGTAGCGCAGAGACAGCCGGTTATGGGTTCAATTTCCATTCGGGAAAATGAAGCATTGAATATTCTAATTTCCTCTCTCTATTAATATGGCAAACACAGCGCTGAGTTCCGCAATTCAAGTGCCTCAACACTAGGCTCCCTCCTTGTTTATGTATATATGTATACCTCTATATGTATATTTACGAATATATACGAGTATGCTTCAATATTTAGTCATTTTCTATGGAGACTCCATCCCATTTTATTAATTCTCTCTTCCATCCAAAGGTTACGTGAAAGTTAAATAATTATTTCCAATGTACAATAAATGGATAACTGCTATATAAAGCTATTAGCAAATTTATCGAACTAAGTACCTTTTTTAAATTGATATAATAAACCGATTTTTATAAAACAACAGCTTGCCAGAATCCAATAGTGAAAACTTCATTTAAATCGGTTAAGCCGATTCTGAAATTAACGTGAACGAATCGAAGAGAGGTTCTATTGCATCAATAAAGGTCGCCAATGACATTTTTTTCTTATATATCTTTCATGTACAGACACCTTTTATTACAAGTTTAGTTTTTTTTTTTCAATTCAATTTTTTCAGTCACACGTTTGTGCCCCGACACCACGACTGGCCTTAACACAATAATAACATAAATGTATGTTATATAGAAGCATATATGTATAAGAAAAAAATAAATACACACGTTCCTTTCCTCAAATATTTTATTTGTCAAACTAAAACTGACAAAGTATTAAGCCTTGTTTCGACTTCCGTCATAAGTCTCAGTTAACTTATTTGACATGTTGATCTCAATTTATGTAAATATAGTTTTCTTCCTTTACCATGACTAGACAAAGCGCGGCGTTGTGTTACTCAATATCTCTGAAAATACGAACTTAATAAAAATAAATATATTCCTCTAATATAAGTTCTTTCTCACACAATCAAATTAACCTCTGATCTGACTAAAATCAATATGCGAAGTCTATAATCATTTCAGTTGAAATTACTAGGAAAAGTAGCGTAATGTAATAAGCATATTATGGAGAGTGGTGATTGCATTGCACCTAATTGTACGTCGTCTTCGGAGGTTAAAGACCGAAAGTTCTATTATATAGAGGCAGCAGAAATAAAAAATGATACCAGGCCAATCGTGGCGAAAGAGGCACAATATGTGACTGTAAACGCGATAGGTGGTGGGTTTGATTCCCACTGGAGAAAATTAACTATTTAATATTTCCATTTTCTTCGTTGTTTTCCGACGCTCAACACGCAATGTCTTGATAAATTCGACAGAAAGTGGTTAACAGAGTGTCTTAACACTAGATCCCTATGTATTTATACAGCACCCTGCTGTATGCGGGATACAGCGTAAAGACGAAAAAATGAGGCCATCATGGTGCATTCTGACTGTAACGCTATATTGTGGGTATAAAATTCACTCTCGGGGAATGATATGTAAATTTTCTTTATGACAAGACAATGCGCGGCGTTGAGTTCCACCACTCAACGCGCAAAGTTCACAAATCAAGCAGTAAGTAAAGAAATAAAATCACTAATATACATAAATGGATATCAGTTAATAGCGATGTGCACAGTAAAAGCTTTCAAATAAAATATTACTTTTAATGAACAGGCAAATTAAACTTTAATCGTATGATATAAAGTTTAAATTTAAATTGACTTGCTAATATCAATTTCTTATGAGTGGTTTACGCGTGTGAACGGACGTCGGTGAGTAAATTGTTACGTAAATATTACGTCACGCAGACCGCGGAGTGACCTATGACATAGTTGTAGAGGTTGAACTGTTTTTATCGATATTTTTTTTTTATATTTTTATTTTATATAACCAAATAAGAGATTTTACAGGTTGTGTTTAGGTTTTTTCTTGTAGGTGTTATTAAAATAAAATATAGTATATATTTAATTGTATTATTATTCATCTGGCTTAGTCATTGAAATGATAAACAAATTGGATATATCGTTAGGGGTTCATTGTAAGCGGATGTAGAATATACATTAAGGTAAAAGTGTGTGTGTGTTTTTTTTACTTACTTAATTATTTTTTTTTATTTGGTATGAACGACTTCTTATAGTGATAAAATAGATAACCTTAAATAATCTAATATAAAGAAAAGATTATATTTGTACTTATGTAAAACAACATAAACATTTGAAAAAAAATTATAGTCCCAAACATAATTAGAACAAACTATGTAACACTACATACCAAACTTAGATTATAAGATTTCAACTCACTATAACTTCATCAATAAGTTCATCAAACTTCATCAAATAAGTAAGTATAAGATAGTAAGGTTATTGTGATTTATCGATAAAAATGTATAATAGTGCAGTAACGACACAATATCGATAAAAAAATTATCGAAGTTAGTCATATCTATTCTGATTGCGCACTGCGGCTAGTGACGGGACGCCCTCAATGTAGCAATGATTCTCCCACAGATGATGTGATTTTTTTAAACAGCATATTTATTTTTTTTATAATAGATTGATTGAGATAATTTTTAATAGTAGATATTTTGTAATTTTTTTGTCATAATACATTTATGCTGAATAAATCGTAATTGTGTGAAGTAATCCGCACTCGAAAGAATATATGTTATTTTTTTTTATTCACGCTGTACATATATACTTACATAGGGAACTTGGGAACCAAGTGTTAAGACACTTCGTTCCCATTAAGCTTTTTCTAGTCCCCACTTTCCGCTGTATTCTGGAGGCATTGTGTGTTGAGCGGCGGAGTTCAACACCACGTTTTGAATAAAATGAAAATAAATAAATATTTCATTTACTCGAGTGGCAATCGAACCCATAACCTATTTCTTAACGTTAAAGTATAAAGAAATAGCGCTCATTTAATTAACATGGCTTAGTTAAAGTAAACGAAATTTATTTAATAAAGAAATTTTAAATACACATTTAATCCTAGGAAGAACTTAACTAAAACAATATTTATGCATTATATTTTCACTTGCAACAACCTACGTTGCAAGACGTTGTATTTATTCCTTATAAAAATTACTCCTTATAAACACAAACGTTACTCCTTATAAAAATTACAATAATAAAAAAAAACCTAAAAATTATAAAATTATTTACATAATAACAAACACATTGATTTCACAAGTAATCAAGTAGACATTTTAACAAAAAACATTACGAAAATCCTAATAAAATAATAAAACTAACAGAAAAAAATTCAATTGTATTTTTATATATATACATGCGTACCAACTTCATAAAAGAAAAAAGACGAAAAGAAAAAAGTTTTTTAAACATCGCTAACTTCATTTACTTAAGTATTTTTCTTTACAGAAACACCGAAATAACGTCTCGAGGTCAGACGGAGGAGAGCCCACTCTACGTTCACAAGGAGTTTCAGGTACCTAAAATTTAATACTATAAATTGTTTATTAAATCAATATTTTCCATTACGCCTTCGATAAAATTAGACACGTCTGTATGGAATTCGGGAGAAGGACAAGATTTTAATATCGTTTTAATAAATTGAGGCTAGTCGTGGCGCAGCGGCACAAATTGTGACTGTAAAACCAACTGGTTGTGGGTTCGATCCCCACTCGAGGAGATGAAATATATACTTAAATTTATATTTCCATTTCTTCGCTCTGATGTCGTAATTCTGCCACTCAACACGCAATGCGTCCAGAATTCGTCAGAAAATGGGGAACTGAGTGTCTTACACTAGGTTCCCTCTGCCTACCCTGCTGTGTGCGGAATACAGCGTGAAGCTGATTTATTTGATTTATTTAATAAATAAAATGGCTCTATAGCTCATATAGCCCAATAGATGACAAACGTTTTATTCTATTATTATTTCAATAAGAAGTACCCTACTGTATACAAAAAAGTACTTGTATATTAATCTATTGGTCTGCTACCATTAGGCAACACACTGGTTAAAACACTCTGTTTTCTACTTTCCGCCGATTTTTTTAGGTATTACGTGTTGACTGTCGGAACTCAACTTCGGGCTTCAAGGTCAACCTCGGTGCTAGTGCGACAAAATAAAAATAATATTAAATAATAATATTATTAATAGTGGGGTTCGAACCCACAACCTTGATGGACAAAGTGTTATTATGTCACATTCACTTAATTTTTGTTACAAGATATACACATTATATTAACTATCTATCTTCACAACTGTCATTTTCAATATTAAGTTGTTTTAAATCATTTCGTATTTATTTAAATATTACGAAAATATTAAATATTTCACTTTCTCGAGAGAGAATCGAACCCACAACTTGTCACATTTAAAGTTGCACGACTCACCACGACTGGCGCACCACGATTGGACTCAAAATATAACAGGTTTATCAGCCTAAGTGTTTAAGTGTGTAATATGTTTTATTGCTTCACGTATAGCACACCAGTCTGAGAGAGATAGAGACACTCTATTGTCGTTGAACCTAGTGTAGAGACACTCTATTGTCCACTTTTCTCATAAATTTCTAGACATTACATGTGAAATGGTGAAACACCACATTTTTCTTAATAAAGTTGAAGATGAACTTTTTAATAACAAATCAAGTATCAACGTGCTGCGATTCCAGTGATTCAGAATGGCAATTTAGTTAAATTATTTTTACCGCCGCAGTGACAGTAATTACTTTCACTTTGTACGTTAATTACTTAACGCGTTCTATAATTTTGCAGAGAAAAATTCATATAAAATGTTAAATAAAAAATATGTTGATAGAGAAAAAAATGGGCTTGCAATATGAAAATTACAATATAACCGTCTGCTGTTGTGGGTTCGATTCCAACTCGGGAGAATGAATTAATTTATTTTCTTCGCTCAAAGCTCATTGACAAAAAGACAAAGATCAGCGCTGAGTACCGACTCAACTCTCTCAACTCAACTCAACAGCACTCAACGCGCTATGTCAAATAATATAATATTAAAAAGCTTCTTATTTATATAAGAAGCTATACATAGAAATAAAGACTAAGTAGGTTGAAATAACGCTATTATCATCGTAAAACATTGCTTTATTCTCAATGATAATAAGATGGGAATCTCGAAATAAATGAGTAGTTATGTACTTGTAGAAACGATTCTAGCAAAATCTTTTCAAATTATTCTATAAGAGCTTTTTGTTAAGCAAACCTAATAAAATAGTTATTGTTTACTTATTTAAAAATTTATTGAATTTGGATTATAGTTCTATTTTATTCTTTTTTTATTTTATATTTCGGGCGGTATAAAATTAAATTTATATTATCTCCCTCACATATATTTTAAATGTTGTTTTTAACAATTATTTAAACTTTCTTCTTTTATATAATGGTTTTATATAAATTAAACACACATATAACACAAATATAAATGATTAGATTTTATTTAATTAGTAATTTTCATTAAAATTATATAGAAATCATATTCATGAAAAAAAATTGTAAAATATTACATATGCTATTTAAACGTCGATCGTCTTTCAAAAATAAAAAAATATATCAAACCTTTTTGTTGTAAACTAAAATATATATATCCACTATTATTTTTTTCGTTCTTATTGTATCAATTAGAGAACTTTAAAACTTTTAGCATTAGTAGTAAGGCTTAAGGGCGTACGAAGGGGAGCCGGGTGAATAGTCCAGACCCCAGAATAGTCTGGTGCCCACTCCAGAAATTTTACTTACAACTAAATTAGATCTGAAAAATTAAGAATAACAACATTTACACGAACATATTGAATCATATATTGTTTTGCGATGGTTCTATGCCTATTGGATGGAATCATTATATTTAAATTTATTTTCATTTCTCCGCCCCTGAAAGTTTATGTTCTGACAATTCAACGGAACGTAGGGAACAAACAGAGTGTCTTAACTCTACATTCGTCTGTCAACACTACTATTACAAATACTAAAAGCATGAAGCAACAAACAAAAAATAATAATTAATATAATAATATATCTAATATTTAACATTTATCTCACTCAGCCCGAAGAAATCGCCACCGATCACTGGGAAGTAGCAAGATCTCGGGTGCATTTGGGCGTGCTGATAGGTAGCGGTGCGTTTGGACGCGTGCACGCCGCCCAGCTGGACATGCCGGGCGGGGAAACTATTACCGTTGCTGCTAAAATGCTTTGTGGTAAAATAAATTACATTTTATTTTCAGCTTCATAGTGTATACTAGAGGCCGTTATGGTGCAGCGTCTGATTGTAAGCCCGACGGTTATGAGTTCAATTCCCAATTGGGGGAATGTCTTATTCGTCGCTCTGGTAACAAGATAAAGCGCGGTGTAAAGTTTGCCGCTCAACAGGCATTGTCTCGAAAGTTGGGCTTAACGTGAGAGAGCTGATATCGAATACACAAGCACAGCGTTTACAAGAGGACGTGGTTCACTGCGCCTTGATGGGTGTCGATGATTATCTTTTACATAATGTACCATATAGGTACAAAATTAAATTCAGAAATTCAATATTATTATTTTATAACATTTATGGCTTAACATCCTTTCGGTTCGATTCCTACTCGGAGAAATAAATTATTTTTATTTCTATGCGTGAATACGTGCTAATGCTGTAAAGTTATATATACATATATAATTAGGTTATTGTATAATAATACTATAGTGTATACTAATTTAATATTCCTTTATAATAACTTATACGGTTATAAATATAAACGTTTTTCTTTTTAATTACTGTTATTTTTATAACAAATTTTCTTTCACGATAAACATCGATCTTAACATTTTCTTAATTATCGAGTTTACTTAATTTAGTTACCTTCATCAATACAGTCTGTGTACATAAAACCTATTGAAATTTAATAATTTAGATATTGAACTACTACTTGAAGTCTAGAGCAAGTGATTTATTTTGTTAGTTCACGTCTTAAAAGTCGTTTGATTTATATTGGGAATATTTATAAAATATATATTTATGATTATTACTTTTGATATCGTCATTTGCTAACAGCTTTATTATTTACCTATTTCTCGAACATTGCTGAATAAATAGATAACTTAGTACTGTTACCTCTACTCTACATTTATTAAAATGCGTTTTAGATCAAAATTTATAGAGACCAAGTATCAAAATCTTATCATAAACGTGAACGTCATGGTTTGGCCGTTTTTAGTGGCGGAATTCAATGCTGTATTTTTCTTATTAGTTTAAGGACCAGTTTCACCACTGACTGGCTGATAAAGTCCCCGATAAACTTATCTGTCAGACAAACTATAATTTTTGGTTTCACAGGTCTCGAATAGCGATATCTAGTAGATTATACAGATTTGACACATGCATTTCAACTTTATATCTTTATTTGTAATTTAAAAATGTAAGAAATCGTATGAATTATTACCTACTATTATCGTTCATTGATGAAGAAATTATTCTCGAAAATATAAGAAACATTTATTTTGTATTTTCATATAAAATTTTCATTCTGCCTGTGAGATAGCATTAATTATTATACAACTATCTGAAACTTTATTCGTTAGCAGTGAAACTGACCCTAAGACATACATATTTTAAAAATAAAAATAAATCAGCTTCACGCTGTATCCCGCACACAGCAGGGTAGGCGGATAGAACCTAGTTTCAAGACACACATTTCCACTTCTTCGCTATGGAGTCGCGGCACTCTCTTTGCCTTGACACCAGAACGAAGAAATGGAAATATAAATTTAAATAAATATTTCATCTCCTCGAGTGGGGATCGAACCACAGCCAGTCGGTTTTACAGTCACACTTGTGCCCCTGCGCCACGCAATAGATATAGGGGCCAGTCGGCCTCTATATGTATTTTCTTCTTTCTTTCTTTAGCTTCACGCTGTATCCCGCACACAGCAGGGTAGCCAGAGGGAACCTAGTGTCTTATAAGACACTCCGTTCCCCACTTTCTGCCGAATTCTGGAGGCATTGCGTGTTGAGGGGCAGAACTCAACGCCGCGCTTAACCTCGACACCAGAGCGAAGAAATGGAAATATAAATTTAAGTAAATATTTCATCTCCTCGAGTGGGAATCGAACCCAGAACCAGTCGGTTTTGCAGTCACACCTCGTCGTATATGTATTTTGAATGCAAAATTAACATTTAATAAAATGTCTTGTCGATATGTCGATAATGTCTTATAAACCGAATACATTACTATACAGAGAAAGACATGACTGTACACGCTTAATGAATTTAGTGTTTTCAATTAGCATTACATAAAGATGTCTAGGAAATGAAAGTTAGACCGAACTGGGTATTCCACTCGTGTCGTCCGTCAGACCGGTTAAATTGCCTTGTTCCGCTTTAGAAGGTGTATTTTTACTTTGTTTAACTATTAGGCCATTGTTTTAGTTTATGTAACGTAATAAAATTATGGAAGAAGTGCTGTTTGTATAGTTAGAGGGTTTGTTAGTAGGTCGATGGTTGGTTCTTCATGAAGACATTTACTTTTATAGGTTTTTATCATATTGGCTATGTTTTCGTATAGTAAGAAATAATCATAAAATCCTTGGCTTTTCATGTATTGTTTGAAATCTTCTGTATTTGGATTAGAGGCCAGCTGTAGCGCAAGGGCACAAGCGTGTGGCTGTAAACACTACACGTTGCGGGTTTGATTTCCACTCGAGAAAATGAAATATTAAATATTTTAATTTTCTCGCTCTGGTAACGGGACAAAGCGCAGTGTTGAGTTTGGCCACTAAACACACATTGCCTTCGACATTCAATGGAGAGTAGGAAACACTTGGTTCTCAGGTTCTCTCTTCCTACCCTGCTATGTGCTGGATACAGCATAAGCTATGTATATAAAAATACATTATTCAAAGTTTTTTAAAGAAAGAAAAATATTATATTACACTACAAAGTTCCTTCATGAATTAGATAATTTAACAGTGCAATTTGTAGTTTAAAGATTCTAAATCATTTCACTTTATAGAATTTATTTATAAAAACTTTAACCTTTAATAATGCACGTAATTGGGATAAAATTACTTGAAATAAACAAACAACCACAATTTTAACAATAATTATCAACTTTTACAAATACATTTTCAGATTCAGCAACAGAGGAAGAATTGCAGGATTTCCTTCGTGAGATTGCTATGCTGAAGCACGTTGGGTCACACAAACATGTTATAAGACTCATAGCATGTTGTACAAGACGGTCTCCTCTTATAGCGCTGTTAGAACACGCTCCAAGAGGTGACCTCTTAACTTTACTTCGGTCAGCAAGAGGTAGACGTAATATCGAAGTTCAGAAGAGTGAAGAGTCTGAAAGAACTGCCAATGGACGACCTTCGGAAGCTGATAGTAAGTAAAAAAATGCATCTACTGTATGGATTTTTTTTCTTTTAGTTTTAATCAATAACTAAAGAAATGTGATGTTTCGTTTGTTGTCTTTTTGTATATAATTTTAGTTTTTTTCATGTTGACACTTAAACTGTATTTAGAATTTGGGCATAATACTCTCAAGGTATGCTATTTCTAATTTTACGTTACAATTAATGGTATCTATTATTGATATGTACAATTAATATAGGTTACATAAATATATAAAAACGCAGCAAACAGCAAGGTAGGCAGAGTAAACCTGGAAACCTAGTGTTATGACTCTCCTTTTCCATTAAGACACTTCTGTTCCCCACTTTCTCGAGGCATTGCGGACCACCACTTTTTGCTTTGTTAAGCGAAAAAATGAAATGTAATAGTTCATTCCGCGAGTGCGAATCAAACTCATAACCGCAGGTACAGTCGCGCGCTTATGCCGCGACAGCCTCCAAAAATAATTCATTATTTCAAAATTAATCTCGTTCTTTTGAAACCTTCTACAGAATCAAATACTAAGGATGAGTTTTATCCTTTTTTTTCATTTTAGCCTTTTCACAAAGCTTAATACATTTACTTGAAATGAATGTACAAATAGACTTTTATAATCTTTCTTGGATTTCGTTTCAAAATATATATTATCATGTAAAAAATATAATAAATGAGTTTCCAGGTTGTATAAATACGATACGTGAAGAAATTATATTTCATATGCCATTAATATTTCCGATCGATTTGATCATCTTTTTTCAAGCAAGAGAACCAAGTGACATTATATTTTATTGAGTGAATAATTACTTCTGTTCATTGAATGGGTACATAAAATATACATTTGTATTGAAAATAAATTATTGAAATAAGTATACGTAATAAATATTTTCTTGATATTTATATATGAGGCCATTTTGGCGCAGTTGGACTGTTGTTTAATTTATAGTTAGGGGAATGAAGTACTTATCCTTTTCGCGTTTTAAGAAGACACAGACACAGTGTTTGGACAGAAAGTGAAGAATAAAGTGTCTTGACACAAAGTTCTCTCTGCCCACCCCGCTATACGAGTAAAAAAATATCACATTAAAATATCTGCGCCTATATTTTATAAAAGCAATTTCTTATATAACATTACTAGTTATTTTATTTAAATAGGCGCGTAGTTAATTTGGTAATTAAATGAACTAAATGTTGTAGTAATAATTTCTATGTCCTATTATTTTGGAAATCTAAAATTCATATTTTATTCAAAGTTATCTCATTAAAAGTTATTGCGTATAAGTGGTTCTAAGAGGAATATAAGTTGAATTTTGTTCTTCAACTTTATATTTACATTTTTTCAACTTTTTCTTTCTTCGTAAACCTATCGCGGTTCTGTACAAATATTGCTTTTAGTTTAACATTCCGAAATATATTGAGCAAAGAATTACTTAGTACATAAGGTTCATACAAAAAAGGTTATATTTTTTTATGTATATATAAAAATGTTGAAAGTTATTATTCAAATAATTTGTCACCAAGTCACGATATTGGTGGTGGATATCCTAATTATTTTATGTATAATATTGAGAAATGCATAAAAAATATTATAATTATCCAAAGATAAGACAATATTGAATAAACGATTCAAAGAATCAATAACTAAAATGGCCACTCTTTTAATTTTCAGCGGAATACACAAATCTTAGTGACTCCGATCCCCCTTTATACGAGAATTTTGATGAGAAGCCAAGTGATAGTTTAGGGCAACGCAGAACAAACGATCACTACGTGGCCGAACCAGCTCTACATTTGGACAGTACGACGATGCGGGACTATGCCTTGCAAGTTGCCTTAGGAATGAGACATTTAGAAGATAGAGGAATAACACACAGGTAAATAAACTATTTAAATTACTTTTATGTATTAGTATTAATTATTTAAGGCCTCGTGAATGTAAACGCGACTGGTTGTGGGTTCGATCCCCACTCGAGGAAATTAAAAAAATATTTAAATTTATAAAAAATGCCTTCCGAAATCGGCGGACAGTTGGGAACGAACTAGGTTCCCTCTGTCTATCCTGCTGTCCGCGAGATACAGCGTGAGGCTCATTACTAATTATGTTTATTTTCTTTATTTTATGTTATTTTAGCTTCACACTGTATCCCACATGGGCAGAGCGCACTTACTGCTGATGCACTCCGTTTTCCCAAATTTCGAAACATTGCGTGTTGAGTAATGGAACTTAACGCTGCACCTTGTCTTATTACCATAGGGAGAGTATGAAAATAATTCATTCTCTCGAGTAGGATCACGATTCCAACTCGAACCTACAACAACTACTCGACTATGGTTGATGATTTGATCTGCACTCAGAGAAATGTACTTATTTCCATTACTGCGCCCTGGTGCAACAGTATGGCTCTAATTTCAGACATTTAACATGCTATATCTCGAATCAGGACAGAAAGCGAAGATCGAGTATTTTTACGCTACGACTGCGAAGAGAGTGAAGATGCAATAAAGTGGTTAGGTTCAGCATGTGCTAGCACAGAAATAAAATATGAAGAAAATTTATCGATAAATATAATTTTTTATACAAAAAAAAAATGCCAAATTGCGTACAACTTTTCGTAAAACAATATAAAGCCAAATTCGAACTGTATTTTGCCTGTGGACTACGGTTGGCGTCCCACATATTTACCTTCATTTCCTTAAGAAACAAACACATTCGGAACTCGACGCAGTTCAAAAGATTAATATTTACATAACATTTTCTTTATGCGAGTACGCAAAGAGAACATAAGTTACTGTTACGACTAACCTCTCGGCTCGACTGTCTCTTAGCACCACTTATCTTTAAATGGATTTATGTTGAAACATAAATCTACCTAAAAAATAAATACCTATATGTATATTTCATAATGTAATGTTTTTTTTTCTCATTTCCTCGCCCTGGTAACAAGACAAAGCGCGGCATTGCGTTCCGCCACTCAACACGAAATGTCTTGTAAATCAGGCAGTGCACTGGGAACAGAATATCTTCCTTTTAGATTTCGTTAACCTACTCTACTTTACTGTATGCAGCTAATTATATATATGTAATGAAAATAGTTAATTTCATGGACCTCAATGTTGCGGCTATTTTTATATTTTATAGAAGTATATATCTATACTATAGATGTGCCTACACTCTCCTAAATTAGATAGAATTTCCACAACTATCACATGTTCTAAAGCATATTGCAAAAACTCGGCAACAGTATTATTTATATATGAAACATGTTATATAAAATATATAATCTGGCGTAAAATGGGGGACCAGAACGACCAGAACCACAGTGTTAAAAATAACAATTAACATTAAGCGCCTATCATAGTTTTATAGCAATAAGCAAATAAGTTAATTTGCTAAAATATAATACTTTTAATAGACCATATTTCTTAATTAACAGTCGTATAAATATTTTTCTGCGGCGGGCGTTCTAAATAATACAATAAACGAATAATAAGGGTCGAATAATCTTTAAAGAGACTCATCAAAAAACTCTCGAGCTATTTAGCTTGTTAAGAGTCGCCTAGCAACGGTTGCTTAGCAACCAGATTCATGATATAATACCGTAAACCTCCCTACAAGCCTTATAGCATCGCATAGAAAAGTAAACCTTATAATATATGCATAAGTATTAAAATCGAAAGCACGTGCTTAAAATAATTGAAAGCAAAAACTTGGTACCAAGTTATTTAACATGAATAATGTGATAATAATTGACCTCTCAATTTGGTTTAACGTAAACGTCGTAGTGACCTATATAGTCGTATATAATATATAATAAGAGATTAAATGAACCAGTTTTATTATATTACTAGCGACCCGCTCGCGGCTTCGCCCGCTTAAACCACAAAATTATTTAATTAACACACTGAATTATGTTCGTGTTTTGATATACCTATAATGTATGTTTGCAACGCAATGAAGATTTTTAATGACAAATTTATTAAAACTTTAGGTCGCATTTTCGTACCTCCCATGAGAATCTTCACTTGAATTTTTGAAATAAAAACACAACTTATCGATACTTACAATAAAATCCT
>JAATLQ010025151.1:0-91246 GCA_013421005.1 Heliconius erato x Heliconius himera
TTCATACATTTACGAAATATTGTTAATTTTTATGTAATTATTTTCTGTTTATAATTAATTTAAACTACACTTTGGTTCTCTTCTTCTTTTTATTTATTTATTTGTTTATCTTCTTATTCTTTTCTTGGCGTGGTGTAAAGTTTGGTCCTGCGCGACATGCCCGCTACTTTTTATTTAATGTTTATCTATACTATTGAAAATTGATTGAAACACATTTATATTTAAAACTTACCTTCGAAAGTTATTTCAACATCAAGGAAATTTAATAAAGATAATTTTCGGCTTTTATCTATACTAATATAATAAAGTGGAAGAGTTTGTTTATTTGTTTAAACGTTAAGATCTCTGGATCTACTGGTCCGATGATGATGTAATATTATGGTGTAAGTATTAGTTAGTCTTAAATAGCGAAATAACTATAATAATGAACGCCATCGAAGCATGTAGTAAAACATATGTCAGTACATTGTATGGAAGAAATGTTCTATTTTATTAGTTCTAAAAAAAGATGGTACGATATATCTATCTCTTATAAATAAGTCATAATAAGATATTTTGTGATAAAAAAATAATTGAAAATTGCAAGGTGATATTTCAACCTTTTTTTACTTGATAAAGATATTGAAACTTACGAGCGAAAGTTATTCCATCATCAAGGGTTTTTTATGAAGAAATGCTTTGTCTTTTATAGCATGTAATTTGAACGTATACTTTTTGAGAAAATATAAATTTTAGATAATTCAACGCTCCGTTTACGGCCGCAAGTGTAGGCATGAGTCCAGCGGGGGGCGCCCTTGCCGCCAATTTCATCCTCGCAAGCAGCCATGTTAGTGCTTGCAGTTTCTCAAAATTATTGAATGTATAAATTATTATAATTATAAAATTTATATTGATTATCTTATGGAAAATGCAGGATAATAAAACAGTTATAAGTGGTATGCGAGCGAAGCCGCGAATGGGCCGCTAGTAGTATATAAAATGATCTTTGATCCTAATATATTATTCAAATTAATATTATAAAATTAGTATATCTAATAAATCAGCTTCACGCTGTATCCCGCAGACAGCAGGGTAGGCAGAGGGAACTTAGTGTTAAGACACTCCGTTCCCCACTTTCTGCCGAATTCTGGAGGCACTGCTTGTTGAATGGCAGAACTCAACGCCGCGCTTAATAACGTCGACACCAGAGCGAAATATAAATTTAAGTAAATATTTCATCTCCTCGAGTGGGGATCGAACCCACAACCAGTCGGTTTTACAGTCACACTTTGTGCCCCTGCGCCACGACCGGCCTCATATATTATTAAAAGTAATATTATAAAATTAGTATATCTAATAGTTACTTATTTACTTTTAGTAGTATTTAGCACATATTTATCGAATAAACTACATAAATATATAATGTACATATACGTAAATAGCTCTAACATCATCACTTACCACAAGAGTTACTTAAGGTTGAACTTGTCTCTTGAATTTCACAATTGCTAAGTGCCATCTTTTTTTATAACCTACAAGGTCTTATCGTATTATATAAGTCAGATCTAAATGATATAATAAAAATAACGTTTATTACGTTTAGGGCAGTAAATATAGCAATAAACATTATTTTTAAGTTTTTATAGAATATTAAATTAAATAACGAAATTTCCACCTGCATTCTTCTAAGTTCTGCCACGCAATGCCTCCAAAATTCGGCAGAAAGTGGGGAATGGAGTGTCTTAACACTAGGTTCCCTCTGCCTACCCTGTTGTGTGCTGGATACAGCGTAAAGATGATTTATCTACCTACATAATCTGTAGGTATAAATATGTCTTACGTTATTCATAAAATTAAAAGTAAATATATAATACTTAAATTTTCCTAATATTTCCTACTACGGTAATCGTGATTAATATTGTATTTAGTAACTAATAATGAATAACATTTTAACTTAACACGAATATAAATAATGATATATTCATGTGTGTATGTAACTACTAAAACTGCCAAACATACCAGTGGAATCAAGACGATACGATTTGTGAATTATAAATTTAAACAGGTACGGTCAGCAAAACATTGTTGTTAATATTGTAGGAAAATAATTGTTTTCTACTAATTTTTTATTTAAACAAATTATTGATTTTAATATCATATACTTTATGGTTGTTAATTTTTACAAGTGTAGTTTTAAAGTTCATGCATTATTTTATATAATTTAAACAAAAAAAAAAAAAAAAAAATTTAAACTCAAATCACATTTGTGGAAATATACTTTATAAATAAAACTCTGCTTTCTCTGTTCAAGACAGTGTAAGTACACAGACATCGAGGCTCTAAATAAGTAAGATTTGGAGAACGAAATAACTTTTTGCTTAATTTAAACTGAAAAAGTTTTATTTTTTTCTGTGAACAGTACAAAATGACAACAAGCAGTTTCGTTGATGATATCACATAAGTAGTTAGCACTTGCACAGCCTTGGCCCCTGGATAATCGATAGCCCTGACTCTATACTGGCAGAAATACTCACATACAACGATTATTGATTATATGATAATGTTATTATGTTAAAAAATAATTTTCATCCTTATATATATATATTTTTTAAAACACCTTGAATTGGCATTGAATTCAATTTCGTTTTTAAAATTGAAGTTCTCGAACAAACAATATCAAATTAACTAAAACAAATATAATTTAAAATTCTCTTTATCAATATTATTTAAACAAGCCATATATTTTTATAATGCTTAGAAGAAAGCGTGATGAGGCCAGTCGTGGCGCAGCGGCACGAGGTGTGACTGCAAAACCGACTGGTTGTGGGTTCGATCCCCACTCGAGGAGATGAAATATTTACTTAAATTTATATTTCCATTTCTTCGCTCTGGTGTCGAGGTTAAGCGCGGCGTTGAGTTCTGCCACTCAACACGCAATGCCTCCAGAATTCGGCAGAAAGTGGGGAACGGAGTGTCTTAACACTAGGTTCCCTCTGCCTACCCTGCTGTGTGCGGGATACAGCGTGAAGCTGAAGAAAGCGTAATAAATTGTTATTTTACCGTTTTATTTCTATTAATCTTCACCTTATAAGTAATCTTAAACTCAATAAATTAAATACGATATCCTTATGCTAATGTATATAAAAATAAAGGTGCCATTTCGTAAATTTACATATAATAAATCAATGAAGAAATAATATCACGCGAGGATACGTCAAAGGACACTGACTCTATATTACCGTTATAACACATTAATATCGTTTTTGTATATAAATCGTTAGCGTTTAGGACTTACTTTGAATTGGCAATTTGGAATTCTTTTTAGGAAATTTTGAACAAGCAAAAGCAATAAATATTTTGATTTAAATATATTCACATGTTTTCCTCGTGTTGTGTTTGGTTAGATTAGAAGAAAAGAACCTGGTGTATATCACTCCTCTCTCCATTTTGTAAATTTATTGTGTATTTAAAATTAACTTTGTAGGTATATATTTACATTTCTAAAAAATAAAACTAAGTTATTTACTGATAAGCTTTGAATGCCAGAGCGGTGGATGTAGGTTTGACCCCCACCTGAGGCGTAAGAAATATTTTCGTTTTCTAATACAAAGTACCACTTAAAATTTCGATGAGTCTTACTTAACACAAGTTCTTTCCGCCAAACTATATACGGGATAGAGCGTGAAACTAAATTAAAAAATGTTATTAAACATGCAAAAAAATCTAATATTCTTATAAACATCGCGAACACTTCGCGTATACACGAAAAATTGACACATTTCCCATCACATAAACGATAATGTGCTTACGTAACAACTTAATAACGTCGCCGAACCTACTAAACCTTTATGTGTGGGAACCTCGTATATCCGACACACACTGCCTTCCTGTTGCATTGTGTATTACCTGAAACGAGAAAAAAAAACTATATTTAAACAATGAACTATAAAAAAATTTAATAATAAATCCCATTTAATGTTTGAAATGTTCTTATTTCTACTGTTATGGAATTTGAAAACAAAGCGCTGTTTTAACGTAATAGTAATATTTTTTAACCTCATTCTATGTACACTAATTATCGTTGTATGTAATGAAATACTATAAAACAACTATACATAATCAATATCATAGATAGTATAAGAAATTGTATTTTATATTTATTATATACATATAGTGACGCCAGTCGTGGCACAGGGGCACAAAGTGTGACTGTAAAATCGACTGGTTGTGGATTCGATCCCCGAGGCAGTGAAATTTATTTTAAATTTATATTTTGATTTCTTCGCTCTAGTGTCGAGGTAAAAGTGCATTGAGTTCCGCCACTCAATACTCAATACCTCCAGAATTTCGAAAGTGGGGAACAGAGACTTAACAGTAGTTTCCCTTTGCCTACCCTGCTGTGTGCGGGATACAACGTGAAGCTGTATATACATTAAATATATTTTTATTTTAGCTACACATAATAATGACTATAAAAAACACTTTTTGCACTGCAACAAATAAAAGTGATTGCAAAAATCTATTCTGTGAGGCTGAGTCTTTCATATTATTATATTTGAAATTTCACTTTACTTTGCTTTAAACCAATCATTTCAAAACCGCAACTACCAACCACAGCGTCGTGGGAACTCCACTAAACAAACATTGTAGGTAAATTATGTATGTGATTAACAGAACTACTTCATACACGAGAGGAAAATATCCATTTGCTTAAATATATAATATATATTCCTCTATATTTCATAAAATAAATAGATACTGTATAGAAGATTATTTTTGTGGACAACATTACTCTATATCTCACGAAAATTCAACAAAATTTGTTACAAATCGTTTTAATCAATAGACCAACTGTACTAAACTTAACAGCCAATTCGCAAATCCTCGTTGAGAGTTTAGAAGATCGCAACATAATATCGTGAGATCGTAAAACAAAAGAGCCAGTATGGCAACATCTAATTGATTACTCACTTTCTGTAGACCAGTTTTTATGCAATACACATATGTACGTACTATACATACATATGTTCAGTGTGCTTCAATTTCATATAAATGCATAGTACGATCGATAAGTCGTGGCAACCCTAGGTATTTTCTTTTAATTTTGATTATTTTATCTCTAGTCAATAATGCAGAAAGCCTTACTCCAGAGTGGCCACAACTCTTTGACCGTACTTACCACACTACATTTTTTTTTAAATATATCTTATATAAAGGTAGACACTAAATAACTCTAAGATCACGTAACTATTTAATTTATTAGACATTACATGGAACAATAATAAAGTATTATTTTCTTTAATGTCTGAGTATTACGTGAATATGTAATACTGTTTGAAACTAGGCTGGTTGTAAAGTAGTAATAAAATAGTACCGACTGTTAGTATTAACTCACCAAGCAGATTCTTAAGAAACGTTAAAATAAAAATAAAAAAAACATATTTTAACGTTTCTTAAGAATCTACTTAAGAAACGTTAATATACCTATAACTAGAAACACTATTACTGCCGCCATTTTAGAATTTGAAGATGTTTGATTGTACTGTTCTGGTTATATTTGTATGTATGACTTATATGGAGATGATATAAAACAGAGTGATATGCCACTATTTTTCAACTAATCCACAAATTGTAAGATGCTTAAAAATACTAAAACTATAGTAGTAAAATGTTGATATTTGACTGTGACTGACTGCTAGAAGATTAACTTTGTGTTCGGCATCGATTAAAAGAAAGCTTTGCCCTAAATTCTCATGGTAAGAATTATTTAAATATACCTAGCTCTCCAAATATATCATATAGGTTTTTTAAAGGAAACATTTCTACATATTTGAACTTTCATTATTATATTGACGAAATTTAAAAACATAAAATGTGTAAGAAGGAATACAACACAGTATATAAAGCAAATATAATAATAACACAGTCAAGTGCTTTGATACAACACAATCTACTACCGTTATCTTACTTCATTGCTCATATTTTTATCAAAACCGGATTATTATTATAATAATAATTTCGAAAACACAAATAAACAATATTTAAATCAGCTTATAAACTTGATATAGTAAAAGAACGGGTTTTATAAGAATTCGTTGAAAGCCTTTACTTTTTGTTTAGAGGTTATCTTCTATCATTGCCTAATCCTACACTAGACGTATAAGGCCGGAAGGTTCTTGCAAGGTTGACATAATTGTACCGGAAATTTGATTCCGCCCTAAATATGTTCAAAACATGTATCGTGGACGTGCAAGTATTAAAGAATAAATCATATTATATTTTTTAGTTTCACACTGTATTCCCACATAGCAGGTTATGCAGAGGGCACCTGGGAACCTAGTGTTGAGACACTCCATTCCCGATAAGATAATTCCGTTAAAAGACATTGCACAACTTTGATTTTATTATAAAAACTAAATGAAAAAGGTTTTTTTTTTGCTGTATTGATATAGAAATAACGTTTAATAATAAATATGTTAATGGATTCACACCTAACTGATCGATATATAAACACTGACCAGCACCGAACATTTAACAAGTTTGTTACTATATGCGAAGTCAGCGAGAAATCGCGTTTCGCCAACATTTCGTATGAGTCGGAGAAATGTACTTTCGCACTAAGATTATGCAACCGCTGTCATCTGATTATTATAAGATTTTGACTAATTTACTGTATTTGTACCGTAATACGTGTAAAACATATAATTAAATATATTTATTTTTGTTTTGAAAAGTTTAGTATATAGGTAAATATATTTGGTGAATATGAGCGTCCGACTCATGATGGTTGTGGGTTCGATTTCCACACACAGGCAGCCACGCAACACACGATGTTTTGAATGTATTAGGAAAATGGGGAGATTGTCTTAACATTAGTTTCCCTCTGCCTACTATATGGGCGCTACACTATTATTATTAATTTCTTTAAATGCTAAAAATTTTGCTTTTCGACGATCAACGATTAAATATCTCAAGTAGATTTGAAACAATATGTTTATAATAGATTAACATGATAAAAGTACTAATACTAATATTAAAAGAAAAATGTAAGTTTAAAGTTAACATTAGGTTTGAATAATATTCCCAAGTGACACTTATACACACGTCGCCTTCAATTTAATTGCCGAAACCGCAATGACTGTAATAGTAATACAAAAAACTACAGTAAATCTCTTTCTATTCATTATATTTATTAATACATTTTGACGGAATCGTAATATAATTTCCAAACCTTTCAATATTGTGCCGATTCATACTCTCGCGGTTACTTGCACTAGTATGTTATTACCTAATTTGAATACAGAAAAGAAAGTCGAAATTCGATAGAAATTGGAGTTACCGTAACCATAACGTTCAATTTTTGTAATGCAATAAATAATGGTAATATAGAATTAAGTTATTACAAAAAAGTTACAAATATTTATTTTAAGAAAAATATTATCATATTCTCGTTTTTTCAATACAAATGTAATTTATATATGTATTACGTGATATGGATATTTTTAGTGATTTTTGGTGAAATTTAGATCATTCTACAAATTTCGATCCTTATAAAAAATCTTCTGTTTATCGACTAAATTACAAGATTTCTTTTTCTAATAAATTTTCTCTCTACATATACTTTAAACATGGTGAGCATAGAGAACACTTTATATGCACCAAATTTGAACCTTAAATTTATTTCTGCAGAATTCAACACCGCGTTTTATCTGGCTGGCAGTTCATTGCCACGAGAAAGGATCGAACCCACGACTATCACATCTGTCCCACTGCGCCTTAATGGCTTTTGGCAAAATATGCTTGTAATTAATTTTATGCCCAAATGTCAAATAACGTATATATTTACTTATTATAAGTTATCATATATTTTGTAACTAGTACACAATAGTTGTAAGAACTTTGAGTATTTATGTTCATTAGAAAAATATAAGTATCATATAAACAGCCATGTTTAAGTAACAAAGAAATTGTATCGTACACTTATCAACCTGTCCCGCGATGCACAAACGAGAGATCACGCACATACAATAATTGCACATTAGTGTTCGACACTACCTGTATGTATGTGCAGTCTGTATGTGTGTGTGTGTCGACCGTTTTCACTTGCCAGCAAACTGGAAGTGTTAGATGATATTTCACGTCGATTTTATCCGTAAAAAGCGATTTCTTGAGAGGGAAACACTTATTTTTTTTATAATTTACTGGTTCCATACTAATACGCTTTCCTTTTTATTTATTACGTTGTGGGTATTATGATTGTTACTCTAAATAAATGATAGATGACGTTTTTTTAATTTTCACGCAACTCCCACAACTGCCTTATCGAGGAAATTTATTTAAAATACAAACAAATAACCTAAATAAGAATCGAACCCACAATCATTGGATCCACAAACACACTCACGCTTTCCATTGTTGTGTAAACAAATTTCAACAAAATGTTCAATAGAAAGGTTTACGCTTTAAAACAATAACCTCAAATTTCGCACGTGAAGTAAAAGCCAGCTATTACAGCCACGACCAGATTAATGCGTCGTGACATAACGACAATGCTTAATGAGCGGACCCTGCTTACAATGTCTGAAGAAAGTCGAACATGCGACGACCGTGAAAGCAACTTAAAAAAGAATCATTAATAATCTGGATTATGGTGACTTCGGAGCAGTTCCTGGGATTTGCGATACAAATGTAAGCTTACACACATTTCCTTTCCCTTTCTTAAAAATCAAATCAGTTTCACGTTGTATCCCGCACACAGCAGGGTAGGCAGAGGCAACCTAGTATTAAGACACTCCGCTCTCCACTTTCTCCTAAATTCTGGAGGCATTGCGTGTTGAGTGGCAGAACTCAGCTCCGCGCTTTGCCTCGACACCAGAGCGAAAAAATGGAAATATACATTTAAATAAATATTTCATCTCCTCGAATTGGGATCGCACCCAGTCTATTTTACAGTCACACTTCGTGCCGCTGCGCCACGACTGGCCTCAGGCCTTTCCTTTTCTTAACACGCATTAACCCTCACCTTCATTGTTCAATCTTCTCTCTCTACCTCATATTTATTCTAACGTAATAGCTTAACATCGGTATAATAATTAGTGCATCACCATTTAAATTGGACACGTTCTGTTAAGCGTTGGGTAAACAAAATTCCTAACATCGCCGTCTATGTTATTGGAACAAACTGTTTCAACAGCGAATGAGAAATTGACTTTCGTATATAATCTTCACGTTGATTTATAAACGTGATATCGGATATAGTAATTATAAAATTCAAATTTACTTGGATCGTGTTTAAATAATAAATAAGTCGAATCTTTCATTATAACATATTATAAGCTATTATACTTTATATACAAAAATCTATGAATAACCCGTACACAGCAGAGTAGGATGAACGGAGTGTCTTAACACCAGGCGGAACCTAATTTTAAGACACTCCATTACCCATTTTCCACCGAGTTCTGGAGGCATTGCGTGTTGAGTGGCGGAACTCAACGCCCCACTTTACCTCGACACCAGAGCGAGGAAATAAAAATATAAATTTAAATAAATATTCCATTGACACGAGTGTAGATCGAACCCACAGTCGGTCGTCGCGCTCACAGTCAGACACTTGTGCCCCTGCGCCACAACTGGCCCCTTACTTTATATACAAACCTTATCGTTATCGGTTTAGAGATAACGCATAACCCCAAAAGAACCTCCACGAGGAAAAATAGAGCCTAATTTGAATAAACCATATCTTTTCAAATCGATTGCTCATAAGTCACGGTATTAAGAAATCCTTTCTCAATAATGTCGAAAAGAGTCCCAAAGCTACACGACCATAAATTTTGATCAATACTTGAAATAACAGACTCGCCCACATTATTATTAACCTTGTGAAGGAAATTAGCTAATATGCAAATTTTGAACAATTGAGTAAACTTTGACCTATTATATAAGAGAAATTAGACAAATCGCATATATTATAAATGTGCAATAATTACTACAACATAGATACGCCTAGTTTAGTAAATACTAAGCCTCTGACGTCATTTGAGTAATGTACCGTTAAAATAATAAACCATTTTTTTGCTAAAATCATTTAAATATACAAAACATGTAAAACAAACATGTCGTGTAGATTAATATTTATTTAATTATACATATTTTTTACATAATATAATTAATTATACGAAAAAAATATATTATAAAAGCTATTGTTCTTTCTAGATTCATTCACTATTTATCATTAAATAGATATTATCTACATAGTAACTTGCATGCATTTACAAAATTACAGCTTAAACTTATTTAACCTTTTGCGGACTTTTTACTGCATCGTGACTTAAAACTATGTTTTTTATTTTTATTCTTCTACAGTTAGTCACCCAAATGTTTCATATTAAAAAATCTATTATATTAACTTTTAAATATTTCAAAGCCTTGCCGCTCATATTTGCATTAACGAGCAATCTAACAAATATTAATGTCCCAATTAGTTCAAACATAAATAAATAAAATAAATCAGCTTCACGCTGTATCCCTCACACAGCAGGGTAGGCAGAGGGAACCTAGTGTTAACATTCCTGTTCCCCACTTTCTGCCGAATTCTGGAGGCATTGCGTGTTGAGTGGCAGAGCTCAACGCCGCGCTTAACCTCGACACCAGAGCGAAGAAATGGAAATATAAATTTAAGTAAATATTTCATCTCTTCGAGTGGGGATCGAACCCACAACCAGTCGGTTTTACAGTCACACCTTGTGCCACTGCGCCACGACCGGCCTCAAAGTTCGTTAGTTCAAACATGGATTAAATATAACCTTATAATATTTTATTATTTATAAGACGTTTTTTTATATTCAGTTCTATAAATTTCCATTTTATGCATTTAAATGTAACTGACATAGAGAAAGAATCTAAATATAGACTTAAATAATTTAACAAATATCAACAAATAATGGAAATGTATTACAAAGGCAATTGTAGAATTACTCTTATTATATAAATATTCTTAGGTAATATCTTACTAAAGTTAAAGCGCAAGCGTATACTTTATTTTTCTGTCTAAAACGCTACTATTTTTTTAATAATTTTTCTGAATTATATACAATTTTTTATATCACAATATTCAGCAATCCAAGAGAGTTCAAGGCGCAAAAAATAATCAATCTCCAAATGATTCACTCAAAAACAGCTTCTCTTTTAAAAATAACATTTATAGTCACGTAAAAGCAATTGTCATTTACAATCGATGTTTCTTAACAATTAATAATGATGACTTTACTTAAATAGCCTTTTAGCAACTTGTCAAATTAAATATATAAAAAATATCACAAGTGAACAAATTTGAATAATCGCGAGACGTTCTTCTTTCAGCGGAAATTTCATAACTCGTCTATAAAATTGGGATCGGAATTTTTCTGGTGTTTGGTGGATTCCGCGATTGGTTTCGTCACAAAAACCCAGTTGTTTTGTTCCCAGTCTAGACCCGCTAGCGGCGGACAAAACGCTTGGATGCGATCGGAATTACTAATGCTGTTTGTGAAACGAAGAAGCCTTGGCCGACATTGTCTATTGTGGTTCTGTACAATCGTTTAAACTGACACGCATTTGTGTGTTTTTATATTTAAATTAGTTAATAATGAAGGTATAATATACGTGAAATATTTACTGTATGGCCACTTGACCTTTGCCATTAGCCTAGAAAAATTTTGAAAAATATATAGCTACATAGTATAAATATTGCTGGATATTGTATATAGTATCCAGCAATATACTAGTACTAAGTATATAACTTAGTACTATTATAAAGCTTAAAAATTCATTTAGTTTTTTTTTTCTCACGTGATTCTACTGATTCGAATTGAAAAAAAAATTTTATGTTGGATAATTCATATATCGGGGAAAACCCTAAGGAATATTATGTTAAATTAATGGTTTCGATATAACCCACTCCACCTGCAGTCAGATTTACCTCGAGCACTTTAAATGTGACATAGACGACTCTCAAATGACTTCATTTAAAAATCCACAAGTACAAATTATTTCAAAATTGTCATAATTATTAATTATTGAAATTGTGAATAGCATATTAACAAATATACGAATACTTGTCAAACTTGTACTAACAAGTCAAACGAAGTTATTATAAATCAATTTGCGTTTGTAACTGCACAAAAATGAACTGATGAATGAAATCAATATTTTTATATACATATATAGAGGCCAGTCGTGGCGCAGTGGCACCAAGTGTGAATGTAAAACCGACTGGTTGTGGGTTCCATCCCCACTCGAGGAGATGAAATATTTACATATACTAAATTTATATTTCCATTTCTTCGCTCTGGTGGCGCGGCGTTGAGTTCTGCCACTCAACACGCATTGCTTCTAAAATTCGCCAGAAAGTGGGAAACGGAGTGTCTTAACACTGGGTTCCCTCTGCCTACCTACTCTGCTGTATGCGGAAGCTGCTTTATTTGTTTATTTTGATTTATTTATATAGATATACCAATATACTAAAGTATCTCATCACTCAATGCCTCCAGAATTCGGCAGAAAGTGGGGAACGGAGTGTCTTAACACCAGGTTCCCTCTGCCTACCCTGCTGTGTGCGGGGTACAGCGTGAAGCTGATAAAATATACTAAAGTAGACTTAATTTAACTAATAATAAGAAAACATTGCCCTTTCACCTTTAACAAGTAATCAAATTAAAACTAAAGAAAGTGATTGCTATCGACGCCGATCAAACCTGCACTAACCACTACCACGCGCTCTATTCTCACTTTTTATTCGAACTGAATTCGAAAATGGTTTGCATAACAATACCGAAGCGTAAATAATTCAGGTGTGGAGCAAGCGAGGCTTTGTGGTTTCCGAAAAACACGCGTATCAATTGTACTCGGATGTACAAGCATGAAGTGTTACGGAATGTTATATAGAATAGAATAGAAAAGTAGGCAAATAACCGTTTGACAGCAAATATTTTATTCTTAGGTAATCTGATGCTGGTCCGTCGAGATTCAGTGGTTATGTACTTGAGAACCGGACGTGATGATTGTAGAATCGAATTCGATTTAATTTTTTTATATTTTCATGTTCTTGGTACTATTAACCATAGAGTCCCGTTACATACTTTTTAATAGATCGTTGGTTACCCTGGCTACTGTAAAATTTTTGGACGAAATGCATAGAAACTGAAGATATTTTTTTCAGCTTGAACCTAGTTTTAAGACACTCTGCTTCCCACTTCCGCTGAATTTTAGAGGCATTTTGCCTCGATACCAGAAAGAAAAAATGAAACTATTAAATATTTCATTTCCTGGAGTAGGAATGAAACCCACAACTTTACGCGTTTACATTCATATGCTTGTGGCCCAGCCCCACGACTAGCTTCTATTAAGTAGATATTATGAATATATAATATATATTTTTTAAAGTAATAAAATAATTATAACCCCTATTAAGTACATTATACACTTTCATATTACATGCTAAATTGTACATATGTATGTATACACGTAAACATAAACTTGAGCGCGAAGATGAAACCAATGACCTCTACATTTGAATATATCCAACATGATTCACGCTTAACGAATTTTAAGCATCAATAAAGTTAATTAAGGAATTCATTTAAAAAAGCATCTCAGATTATTATTTTCCAGTGACATCTCTTGCTTACTTATGGAGAATACATGGAAATAAAATATCTAATATTTTCGTTTCCAATGAATTCTGCAGGCATTGCGGCACTCAACAAGTGGCGAAACTCAACGCCACGTTTTGTCTTGTTGGCAAATTTGAAATCCTGCTCATAACCAAATACGATGGCCAAATGGTTAAATTAAAATAATAAAAACAGTTTTTTAAAAAACATTAAAGAAATAAATCTATTAATCAAAACAGAGATATAGATCCATGCAATTGGTGCTACGCACAATTTGTAGTCGCGGTGGCGGCGCACACGCATAATGTTACGTAACGCTGATTACAATTACTGACCGCTTGCAACAGTACAATTAAATATTTCTTAATAGCTAGTTTTGCTAATCAGATGCTTGTGAATATTAACAAAATATATTAATATAAAAGAATATTAACTGTCGGTGTGTCTATTATAATTTTAATTCAGATTTTTCGTTAATAAAATGTTCATTTATATAAAATAATTGAAAAATTATTAAGTTATCCCCTGTACAGTATAGATTTCATGCCTTTTACGTGGACAATGTTATTGTAAAAGCATATAATAGTATAATAGTTGCGGATACATCGAAAATGAAAGTAAGCTCGATTGGAACTGTATGTGCTCTGAATAAATTCAATGCTATAAAACTCTACATTGTTATTTACAAAATCGATTACGTAAACCTTCTAATGTAAAATAACATTAATATATCACGTAATTAAAATATAAATTTATTTATTTTTAATTATGTTTTTAGTTAAACTTGGTCAAATGTGTACATATGAAAAGGTACATGTGTTTAACATATTAAATATTTGACATACACTTTAGATTCGTTTACATAAAAATTCTAGGAACACAAAATCCTAACTTGATCTGCTAACGGATATTAATATACCTTAATTGTAATTCGCGGTAAAATCAGCAAAAGGAAAAAGTTCATATTTTAAATAAATTCAAGGATAGTATTGCTTAATTTTATTTAAATGATACACACAGACAAGTATACAATTTTTATATATACAAGTCTAGGTCATATAATAAAGAAATTATATAACTTGAATAAAAAGCTAGATAAACGGTAATGTATTTTTTGTATTTATTATTCATTAACTTAAATATTCAAAACCAAGAATATTTTAACTGCAAGCGCGAGTGACGCAAGAGTCGAAAGAAAGTTCCGTTTCATTATATTATATTAATGTGACTTTGAACTTTTCAACTTACAGTTTTGTTTAGTTCTAAGATATCTAAAAGATTAATATGCTTATTAAGAAAACGTATAAAAATTTGAACGTAGCAGGATTTGAACCCGCACCTCTTTGGTAACCGACTAACTTGGACGGTTTTCAAAGAGACGCGGGTTCAAATCCCGCTACGTTCAAATTTTGATGTTTTCTTAATATGTATTTTTCTTTCCTAAGTGTAGAATAACACTTTAAAAATGTTTAAAAATATCTAAAATATTATTTTATTATTCATAAAACTTCTTTTTTTATTTTTGTAAAACAAAAATTAATAATTAATAGAAATTTTAAAAATATCTATACTTAATTTCGTTTTCAATTCATTATATATGCGACAAAAAACAATATTCAATGTAAAAATAGAAAACATAATTTTGAATTTTACTTTTATTTAATACTTAAATTGAATTGATTAATAAATTATTACCACTAGTTATTAGTTGATAATTAACTTCGATAATGTAAACTTAACTTCCCTACACAATTTTTTTTTAGTGACAAATTTAAACGCACTGCAATAATTCCACCTGCAGTAATATTATTGAATAGAATGCAGGAAACATCGTATACTAGAGTGTATATAGGCAACTTTAAAGCTTATTTAGACGGTTAAATGTATTTAAGATATTTTAATTTTAATTAACCAAAAAAAAAAAAATAGAAAAATATAATATAATAATTTACAAATCGTAAAAAAAATATTTAAAAATATACAAATAATAATAATTAACATAAATATTACCTGCAATAACAGCTAGTGCGAAAAGCGCGGTAGCGCTGAGGGACTTCATCTTAATTCACTGTACACGACACTGCACTACACTTCACCACCGACGCATATCGCGACTCGACGCGCGGAGGTACAGCGCGTTAGTGATTCCGATAGCTGGCCGCGAACCAGCACGTAGTGGGGGCTAGGGCTGCAAATGTCAGGGATGTAGGGAGAGTTCGAACTCTACTATTCATACTCTGTAACTACTTACATTTAAAACTAGCGTCATAAAGCCAATGACGCTCGTGAACGTATTTACAGATATGTATAACAAAAGTATAGTTCGAGGTTTTGTTGGTTGCGAAATGTCTGTTGTGTTTAATAGGTTCTCTTTATGTTATATGTATAATATGTATTTTTTTCCATATATGGAACTAATTTTGGAATTTCAGAATATTTTAATTAAATATAGGATTAAACTATACATTTAAATATTACTATAACTTTACGGTCTTTGATCTTTAATCTTATCTACTGAAAATTATGATAGCTAAAATTGTAAACTCTGCCTTTCATAATACGATTTCGTAGAAATAATAGAGCTCTTTCTTTATATTTATAGCAATAAATGTACTAAAATCATATACTTTAATGAGTATTATAATTACTTTTAATAGCTTAATTTCAAAAGTTAACTAAGATCTAAAATATTTTTGTTTACAAAATTTGATTTTATGTTTTTGATCATTTTAGATTTTTTTAAACACATATTGCATATGTGTTTAAAAAAATCCAAATATATGGATCTAAATATATATAGCTATGGATGAATTACTAAGTTTAATAACGATTACGACATAATAATATAAAAAAAAAAATATTAAAATTTATTAGTTTATGTTGTTAAATGAAGCTCTAGTATCTCGTTGAAGTCTTTTGCTCTACAATCTAGTACCTCACATCGTTGCGTTCGCGTTACACCCATGATATGCCTACAACTTCATCTACTTAATCACTCTTAATGAACATCCTAATATAAAGATATGCAGATAATTTCTTTTTTTTTTGTTATTTAATTCCGCATATAGGGAGGTAGGCAGAGAGAATATCATTATTAGCTAGAAGTTATTACAAGACACTTCATTTTCTGCTTTCCACACAAATTCTACACATTGTACGTTGAGAGAAAGATCCTTACGCTGCAGTTTTTATTTTGTTTTTTATTTAGTAAGTGAGTTATTCCTCCGGGGAACCTACAACTGTCGCTTATACAATTAAATACTGTCCCATAGAGCCACAACGACAATATGTAATAATTCAAATAAATCAACTTAATAATTATGTTCTAGTCTAGTAAAACAGAATCACATCATATGTCTTACTATTTTGAATGCATTTAGCATTCAAAATAGTAAGTTATTTCTTGTATTTAAAGCTATAAAGAAAAAGTATATTAAGAAATAGAGTATTAATGAATAAATACTTTGTGTAGACAAAGTAATATATTATTCATTATAAGTAAAGATCGAATTATTATAAATTTACGTATACGTATTAAATTCAGTAATTATGTGACCTGTTCATTAACATGCATTCAATGTAACATAATATGATCAAGCAAAATTGCTCAACATTTGTCAGGATTGCGTTGGCGAAGAAAATAATTATTTTAACAGTCCTTAAGCTATTTATCATTTCGGTTATTAACAATATAAGTTGTTCCATGTAAAACCCTTCATAAAATAAACCTTGGATTGCATGGAAATCGTAAATTTTTGTATGATGCGACCTTGTAACCAAAGTCCAGAAAAAATATACATATAAGGGCATAAGATTATTATCATTCCATAACAATAATTTTGAGATATCGTGATGACATTTTCATATTTTATATATCGTTATTAACATTTTATATATCAATCAGGTACTAATAAACTTTAAAACCATTGAATTGTTTACGTGAATATCGTTTTCCTTATTGTTATGATGCAGTAGTTACGTTGAATAACGACAGTTGGATTTAAATCTCGCAAAGGAATATATTTTAATTTATAACGAAAGACAAATCACTTTTTAAGTACGATGCTACGTTACAAACAATATTGGTTTTAATAAATCACAAGACTACTGTACTTCTCTTCGATAATCCTATCTCTTTTCTTACATGAGATATACAGGAAGAAAGGAAATTTTGATGATTATTATTAATTATTTTATATCTAAATAAATTAATTTATTCTTTACTTATGTTATATATACGCCATCACTTTGAGGTATTTGATTGTAAGCGTAGGGGACATAAGTTTGATTGGTTCGATTTTGATTTCCCCTGGTCTTCATACGGCATGTTTTTTAGGCCAGGGAAAAAAGGGCACTTAATGAAGAGTACTCCTTAAAATGTCTAAAGATTAGAAAATGCTTAATTTTGATAATACATATTTGTTTTTTTCCGTTATACTAGTAAGCCCGCTTAGATTATTCTTATGTAGATTAGTAAAATTCCACACACAGTAGGTAGACATCTAGTATTAAGACACCTCGTTCCTCATTTGCCGCTGAATTCAAAGGCATTGTATATTGAGCAGCGGAACTCAACGCTGTACTTTGCCAACATGTTAAAAGAATATAGGAAGCAATGACCACACTCTGACGCTTATTTTGGTATATAAATGATTTGAATTTATTTAAAATATTACATGGAGTAAAAAGATATTATGTATCACATATAATTAAATTTTATAAATAGGAAATTACAAAACTGAATATTATCTATATATTTGCTCAAAAAATATTCCAATCACTATTTTATGTTATATATATTTTATTCATAAATATTATTTAAGAATAAATTACTATATAATAATAAAATAATGTAATATACAAAAAAAAAGTATTATGATTATTGCTAACCGATAACAGATAAGAGCAATGCATCGATGCAACATTACATAAGACTGGTCCGTAACACTTTCGATTTCGCGAAGGTAGCGGCCGACTAGCCGCGTTACTGACACATTATTCGATAATCAACCCACTTGTGCTAATGATCGCTGTTCTGTTTGTTTATTGTTATATAATATTATTGTAATATAATGTTATTTTTTTATTGTTTTTTACAGTTTCACGCTGTTTATCAGCTGTCCGCATATAGCAGGTTAGGCAGAGGGAACCTAGTGTTAAGGTTTGAAGTTAGTCCTCATTTTTCGCCGATTTTCGAGACATTTGGTGTTGGGTGTCGGAACTTAGCAATGCGGTTTCGCCTTGATGCCAGAGCGAAAAAATAAAAATATTAATAAAAAATATTTCATTCTCCCGAGTGGGGTTGGACTAACAACTGCCCCTGCACCACGACAGCCTTATGGTACGGCATAACATTTGTATAAACATAAAATATGTTATGGCTTAACACATTTTTTTAAATAGATAAATATGTGGTTTAAGGTATTTGTCCTGTTATATGTATGCCATTGTGATACAGTAGGACAGTACATGACTGTGCAGGCGATCTTTGTGTGATCGAATACCGCTTGAGATAATTTTTATGTTTAATGTTCTTTAATTTTCAACCGAATCCAGAGAATATTTATTAGCTATAATGATGGAGCTCAATGCCATACTTTAAATTACCAAAGCAGAATGATGGATAAAAAAATCAATCCCAAACGAATATGTATCGAACCCACAACCTCCGCATTTGCAACCAAACGGTTTCCCAGTGTGCCATGATGGCGTCTATCAAGAAAATTATTTTTTGCCAAATTATAACATACAGCATTAGGTTTCACCAATCTACACACAATATCTCCACATTAAATGGAGGTTTTTCATAAAGCTAAAAAAATACCATACAAAACTTATAAATGTATATTTATTTAGTACACATTTCTATCAAAAAAATCTATTAAAGTATAAGCGTTGTAATATTATTATTATTAGAAGACCTTTGTTATTGTCCACCAAGAGTGATAGAATATATTATATGACAAATCCCAAGTTAGTCAACCAGGACTACTAAAAGCGATTTTTTTTATATAAAGCGGCAAAGCGAACCCACAACCAATTACACTTACAGTCAGATACTTCATATATGTCGATCATATTCATTATTATACCTCTAAAAAAAATCTTTGATGAATAAGATTATAATCTTATACACTAATTACAAACTAATCCTATAATTTTACTTTTATCTCTTTCATAACACCAATATTGATCGGTTGAAAATTCAGATTTCGAAGTTAACTCCATCGGACCATCACATATTGCAAAACAAACGTGTGAGGTAATAATTTACTTTTATTGATTACAAATTTGAGTGATGTTGTGAAACGTCATTCTGTTGTTCAGACAAAAATGTATTTTAAAGCAATTCTTCAACGATACTTATATTATCTTATTTTTTAGCCTTACGCTATATCCCGCACATATCAGGGTAGGCAGAGGGAACCTGAGAACCTAGTGTTAGATCAGTCTGTTCCCATTATGACATTTCCGTTCCCCACTTTCCGCCGAATTCTGGAGATGTCATAACATCAGATGTTGAGTGGCGGAACTGAAAGCCGCAAACGTATTCCTTATTATTTACCTTAAGGATTTTATGAAATAGCATCAGTTTTACAATTAAAACCAATGCTTATTATTTTATAAATACACTACAACCTTAACATTAAATATACTACTAATAACATATTTGAATATCTTATTGACATGTATTTATAATAATAGACACTTAGAAGATAAATTTCCTTTAACTTTTAGAAATGTGTCTAAAAAGACATAAAATTTAAAACTACACTATTAATTATTAGTATTTTAAGTTAAGAACATCATACATTTCGACATTTATAGATACAAGATTAGTGTAAAATAAATCTCGAACAATATCTTATTATAGTATACTTTGTTTTATACAACATAGAGATTAGCATTGTAATTAAAATTCCTCATTACATACAACTAGCCTTTTGGACTTGCTAAATACAACAATCACAAAAGAACACAGGGTCGAATTACAAGCCTGTAACACATTAGCGAGAGCTATTGTTGAAATAATAATTAAGCAATTTACTATCGGCCGGCCCCATCTCGTCTAAGCTCTGGACCAATATCTAGGAACCTTTCGGGCGAAGATGAAGTATCAGAATAAGAGATCAGGCAACAGTGGTATTTTGTTTTAATTTATACACTCATCGCCACAGCTTTTTCTATTTAGAATCATTTCGATACAGCAATATATATGTTATACCGTTGATATAAGGATGAAAATCTCGTGATAGATTTGTTGTATCCAAATTATTTGAGATATCAAAAACAAAAGAATGTTATAATAAAGTGCGGCCGTTTATAAATCATTTATAATACAATTCGCGTTACACATAAGTATGTGCTTTGGACTTTTGTAATATTCTTTATTTTACGTATGTAAAATGACGAAAATGTATTAAAATACTAAAAGTGAGTAAAGTGGTTGTTGCGCGATATCGTATCTTATTAATGTATATTAAATATATTATTGTAGAAATATTTCAGTGTTTTTATGTAATTACAGCAAGTGCAAAAATTTTTCAAATTGCTGCAATTGTTGCGTTTTTTCTCACGTGGATGGCTTTATGGTATTTCTATTTATTTGTAATATGAACATTAAAATATATATCAAATTATATTATTTTTAAACTATGCATAAAATAATAATTATATTGCGTAATTGTTAAATGTTGAACGCTCTGGTATACAAAGTGCTTCATTGTCGTCCGCTATTTAACACGCAACGTCTTGAATTCTGATGGAGAACGGAACGTCACTAGATCCTTTAGACTGCAAATGCGACAGGTTGTAGGTTCGATTCCCGTATTGAATATTTGCATTTCCACGCTCTGGTAACGAGGCACAGGGCGGCGTTCCGCCACTCAACGCGCAATGACTCCAAAATTTCAGGGACACAGATCAACGGAAGTGCCTTAACGGGAGTGTCTTAACACTAAGTTCCCAGGTTCCTACGACCTACCCTGCTATATGCAAGATACAGCGCGTAATTATAAAATAAATAAAAGAAAAATAAAAATCTAAAGCATAAAAAATAAATAAGTCGCAAGCTCAACTCTAACAGAATGTACATCCACTATGATCACATTCTCCGGAATGCATGACGCTCGTTTATTTCCTTTCCACAAGGTGTTGTATCGAGTTCTACGATGCCAATAAATTGAATCGATTCTTTCGAATAAAGTGCAGATCTGTCTTACATCTGCGCGCTAACAAAGAAAATCAATTATTTTGAACCATTACTTTCTGAGCAATAATGAATAACTCTTATTTTATGATAACATTTTTATTCATTGCCATAAATTCAAAATCTATTATTTAATATGAATAATTGTTATTTCATTGGATTCAACATAGTCTAATTTGATTGCTTTCTATTATTCTATAATATATTATTAATTTTTTTTGTGTAAGTGATTTTTATAATTTCATGTAGCATTGTGAAATCAAAGATATAGTGTCAATCAAGAAGTATTTTATTGAGACCTGAGTGAGTTCTACCTTATACAAAGTGGTAAAAAGTACCGATTTTTCGATTTTTTTAATCATTACAATAAGCCAAGCGAGTGCAGGAACCAGTATAATATATAATTTATGTAAATAGATAGTTTCAAGAGAAAACCACAATCTGACTTGGTTTTTTTCTACATTGTGTTTGTAGTTAATTGATAATAAATAATAAAGAACTATTGTAATTCTAATACGACCGAAGAAGGATACAAGGTATAACAATTGCTAAATATATGCGGGAGCAATATGCAAAATTTAATCTGATTACCTATTAACAGGCAACATCAAAATTAGCTTTTTAGTTATATTATTAACAAAAATATTTTGTACGCATTTTACAATAACGAATGCCAATCCCAAAAATAGATAAGGTATTTCGTGTACAAAGTGAAGTAATATTTTTTTCCCTTTAGCTTCACACTATATTCCGCACATAGCAGGTGAATCTGAGAATCTAGTGTAAAGACAATCTAATCTCATTAAGACACTTGCATCCTTCAATCTCAGCCGAATTCTGAAGGCACTACGAGTTGTCTGGCGGAAGTCAACGCCGCACTTTGCCGCTTTATCAGCGGGAATTAATTGAACCCAGAACCTGTCACATTTCATCACCAAATATAGTGCGTTCAAATAGTCTTCATTCTAATTTAGAGATCTCTGTAGATACATTCGTATAGCTTTGATGCTTGTGCCTTATTTGGATTTATATGGAATAGTATTTATTTATGCGTATGTATATAACTAACATCCTGTTTAATTATACACACACTGCTTGATTTAAAAATACAATAAAAAAATATGAACAGATGTAAAAAGCACCACGATCCTCTACCTCGCGTCGACAGAGACGTTTCATGTTAAATTATTTTTATATTTCACAAATAATCCTATCCACAAATAATCAAACAGGCATCAAAAACAAGCAAACTAACGTAAATATAATATACAGCTTCACGCTGCATCTCGCACACAGCAGGGTAGGCAGAGGGAACCTAGTGTTAAGACACTCCGTTCCCCACTTTCTGCCGAATTCTGGAGGCATTGCTTGTTGAGTGGCAGAACTCAACGCCGCGCTTAGCCTCGACACCAGAGCGAAGCAATGGAAATATAAATTTAAGTAAAAATTTCTTCTCCTCGAGTGGGGATCGAACCCACAACCAGTCGATTATACAGTCAGATTTCGTGCCGCTGCGCCACTACTGGCCTCTATATAAATAACAAATTTAATTTACTTGTAAATCGTATCTATATACAGCCGTCAGTTACAAATAACGCATTGTCATCAATAGAGCCTACAGTATTAATTACTGTTACTGTGGGAAACGACAGAAGGTCAGTAGAGATAAGCCTAAGATTAATACAGCATGTAAACAAAGACTAGAGACGTTTCATTTCATTGCCGTGTGTTTTATTTCATTATATTTTACAGAAACATACAATGATACATTTGTACATATCTAAAATGTAAGCGGCTTATACTGAGATTTAAGATATATTCCACTTGTAGCACAGAAGCCTCGCATGACTCCGACTACAAGGGCTTGTTCTGGAACAAATGCATTTTATCTAATCTCTTCCGCCACTGCATTGGTTTGACCACGCTGTAATTTATTTACCACCGGGTTCTCACTCCACTTTTATTTCTTTATTTCTTTATATCTGAAATAAATTATTTTTTAATAAATTAAAACTTAGGAAATATATATGGCTGTCTGACTGTGAACTTTATACAAAAGAATATATACAACCTAGTGATAAGACACTCCGTTTCCCATTTTCGACGATTATTTCCGAAGTATTACTGAGTGGCGGAACTCAACGCCTCGCTATTGACTTAGTATATAAATATTAATAAATAATAATTCCCTCGAAAGAGAATCAAACCAACAACCATCGCGTTACAGTCGGCACAACGGCTACAACGGAATATATTTATCGATGAAGATCTCAAACGTATTTGGGTTTTTCTGAAATATTTCTTGGTACTTTAAAATGATAATGAATCCATTACTATTAAAACTACATTTACCTATGTAGTTGTTACAACACACGACAGTGATTATAAAACTCCAGTAAATTTGTTAACTTTAATGCCTTAATTTAATATTCCGTGAGTGCTCTTAGAAATTTTATTTTTATTTTATTTAAATTATTAATGTATATTTACAGCCATATGCTCTGTACAATAGTTATAAATTATTGTACTTCAATTACTTAAAAATTATATTATGGTCGTTTTCCACTACAGCTACTTTCGTATAAATTAAATTTAATTGTATCCCACTCATAGCAGGATGGGCAGAGTGTTAAGACACATCGTTCCCCACTTTCCGCTGAATTTTTGAGACAGACAAAGTGACGAAGATGTAAATATTAAGTATCTTATTTCCCCAAGTGGGAATCAAACCCAGAACCATTGCGGCTTCATTCAAACGCATATCACGCCACGACGGCCTCCCGAAATTTTTAAATAGAAACAATAAAAAAAACCGCGATAATATGACATGCAATAAACTTTTTATAAAAAAACATTATAATAATTATTAAAAACAGTAAACCTAAAATATATCATAACAAAATAAATAACAGAACGTACATTTAAATATAAAAATATTTCAATTAATTATTGAATTAATATCCCGTATCCGTCACGCACGGTGTAAACATTGCAAGCTATGTCGAAACAACTCGGGACAACGATACCCGCTCCCCAGGCCGCGGTTCGGAACGCGGAAACGCGAGCACTCAACAGAATTTACGACATAACACGAACAACCCGCTCGTGATGTGAGATTTTATCTTAAATAGGCTACACTAGATCACACTCCCAAGCTAAATCTTTAGATCTAATTTCCTTGGATGGTTTTACGTGCTTAGGACTTCGTGTCGTGGTTTGATAGTATTACAATCGCTATTTTTCATTATATATACAGAATATTAAAAGTTTAGTTTGTTGATTCTGTAAATTTATGTGGACACGCGTTTTTGTTGTGATAGTGTAATATGTATACTATATAAAGTAAAACAGTAGGGTTCAACAGAATTTATTCAAACTTTGCTTGAAATACCCAATCATTTATTTAATAATCTAAATTACTTCTATGTTTTAACAGCATTATCACTTTAAAGGTAATATATCTTCATTGAAAATTTAAGTTTCGACCAATTCAATATTTGTTGTAGCAATTTTATCGAAGAATATATTTCAATTTGATATAACTATTTTATTTATAGGCCGGAAATAAAAGAAACCTTATTTATTAAAGAATAGATAAAGATAAATTGCCAAAACACAACAGTGAAAACTGAAATTAAATTGGTAAAGCTGTTTCTGAGATTAACTCTAATAATATTTTTTCTCTTTTTTATTGTATATGCAGACAGTGGTCAGTTTACACTTTTATTATACGTATAGGCATAGATTTAATAATTTTAAAGTTATAGCCAATTCTCTATTCTCCAAAAATAAAATAGAAGTTACCTTAAAACAACATAGAAATTAACCTATAAATCATCTCTTAAATCACATGTAAAACCGAATTTACCTTCTACTATTATAATATGTAAAGTCACACTCTCTACCCACGTGACGAATGCGACACGACCTTGCGAACGGCCTTTGCGTCATCGTAGAACCCTTTCAACTATCACCTGATATAAAGCAATACACTAATATTAATTACAATAATCTCAATTACACTGCACGATAGAGTTTAATTTTCCTCAACTGATTTATTAGCTTACAGATTGAAATAATTTCCGTCACGCATTCATATCCGTATTGTAATTCCTATATGTCGTATAAAATTAAGCAATTTTTTGTATACATTACATACTATAGGAACTATAAACATTTAAAAAAAAAACTATTTTAAATGATTTGATCATAGGGCCAGGCAGAGGCCAGTCGTAGAGCAGGATCACAAACGTGTGACTGTGAACACAAGTTGTGGATTTGATTTCCACTCGAGGAAATTAAATATTTAAAAAATATATATTTTCATTTCTTCACTCTGGTGGTGAGACAAAGCGCGGCATTGAGTTCCACCACTAAACACGCCCCCAAAATGGAGAACAGAGTGTCTTAGCACTATGTTGCCTCTGCTCAACCTGTGCAGAATACTGCGTAAAGCTAAAAAAATACCATATATTAATTTGTATACGTAGTTTAATACTCGATACGCATGTATCGAAATAAATCGAATGGAAGGTTAATTTTTATTATACTTAATGTAAGCGTATAATATAGATATGTGAATGCCGGATTTAGTGAGATAAAATGTGACATTGGATTTGCTTCTGTTAAGTAGATAAGCTCACGTGTAAAATACTTTTACATGTTGTCCCAACATAAAACAATGTTGCCTTCGGAAAATAAAAGGAAATTTTCCACTTTCTAATAAGTTGTTATTTTATTATGTTCTTAAATAGTATTAAGAAACAACTCTGGTTGTTTTACCAACATTGGATAAAACGCTTTCTCAAAATATAATAAATATTTGAAACAATTAGTTGTAAGCTGTCAAAACATACATATGATGACAGTGGATTGAATCCCCATTATGGATTATATTCAAATTTATTTTCATGTGACGGTTACTCACGGACATTACCTATCTTAAATTTAAAATAAAAAAAAATAAATCAGCTTCACGCTGTATCCCGCACACAGCAGGGTAGGCAGAGGGAACCTAGTGTTAAGACACTCAGTTCCCCACTTTCTGCCGAATTCTGGAGGCATTGCGTGTTAAGTGGCAGAACTCAACGCCGCGCTTAACCTCGTCACCAGAGCGAAGAAATGGAAATATAAAGTAAATATTTCATCTCCTCGAGTGGGGATCGAACCCACAACCAGTCCAGGTTTTACAGTCACACCTCTTACCACTGCGCCACCACTGGCCTCTTAAATCTATTCCTTTAAATTCTCACTAGGATCTTAATTTTATTTTTATTATTTATTATAGTTAGCCATATAACAAATTATACATATTATTTTATGAAGTTTTATATACACTTACATAAATGCACTATATATATTATACTTTTTCCATATATACTTTGTCCACATGATCGCTATTTTACCTAAAAATATATTAAAAACAAAAAAGAGTTAATGTGTCTATTTCATACTGACATACGTATATATTTGTATATAGATTTGCAAAATTCTATAACTTATAGAATTATAAAATATATAAATATAAAACGGACAAGTAGTTCTACTGTTCTTTTCCTCTTAGCTGCACAATTCCTTTGCCAATGAAGGCCAAGACATTTGCTACGAAAGGAAGCTCTTTTGAAATATGTTTTTAGAAAACCTTTTAAAATATCTAACTTTATTTTATCTTTTAATTTTTTTTTATTCTATTTTCTACCATATATTATATTAAATTTTATTCAATTAATTCATATTATTTTACTTATTTAAAAAACTTATACAAATTTAAACGTAACGGACGGAACTCGAACCCGCGCCTCTTTTAAACCTACCAGACGCTCTGACCACTAAGCTGATGTTTTCTAAATAAGTATTTTTCTTTCTTAAGTGTGGAATAATACTTTAAAAATAATGTTAAAAAAATATTTAATAAATAGCATTCTCTCTTGCCAGACGATAAATCTTTGGGTAAAATTGTAAAAATCTTCCGAGATAATAACAACATAAATAAGTTCTAACAAGCGTATAAAAAATCTCGACGTAGCTTGATGAGTATATCTTCCGTAAGTGTGGAATAACACTTAAAAATATTTTAAAAATATTATATTATATTGCTTTTTCCGTTCTAAGCTATGGTAAATTGAAATAAAAAAGCCAATTATTTATATAAATATACGCACATACATTACTAATTTGTCTTGTGACTATTTTTATCTAAAATGGCATGCAAAACAAAACCATTTGCCTTCCATTTTCGCTCAACGCAATTACACCAATTTAGGTGTAAATTACCGTCTAACAAAGCAAATGAGACCGAGACGGCTGTCGAGTTCCCAAACCACAGCGCCTTGTAAGGCGAGCCTTGGAACTAGAAAAACTACAGTCCATTATATCCATAGTTAATCATAATGTAATTTATCTAGCTTCCACAGCGAAATAAGCAAATTCTTGCAAAAATTACAACTTTACTTAATTTACTATTAGATTATGACAATTACATATACCGTAGTTGTTAGATATAAGTGAACTTTTGAATTTCCGTACCCTTAATGCAATTTACACTTATAAACATCATTGTTAGGAGATTTTGATACTTATTTTTAAGGCACTAAGCCTGGTTTTTATACTTTATATTATAAAATTTAATATTTGCCATTTAATAGTCGCTGTTCGCAAATAAAGCTTTTATGAAGGAACCGTAGCGAATTTCTTGATTTTAAGCCGCAGTGTAACGTATGATTTGTTAGTTAAGGTGAATACATCACGGTAATTGAGTTCAGAGATGAAGTCATTTATAAAAGTTATGTACATATATTTATAAAGTTTATTCCGGATAATGTCAATGAAAATTTATATATTATATATACAACAATTGAATTTGGCTTGTATCCACATTTTTAACATTTTATTAAAAAAAAATTAGGTGATCTTCTGAAAATTTCGATCCATCCAGACCATATTTTAATAGATTAAGTTAAGTAACTAAACACTTTCTAAATATCAATAAATTACCAAAAAATATAAATTACGATTTGTTTAGCGCATTACAGTGTACTAAAAGAATTATTATTTTAAATACACTTAAATAAATATTCTTAAATATATATCGTTTAAGTTAACTATTTATTTACATTTTCATTTCTTCGCTCTGGTGTCGAGGCAAAGCGCGGCGTTGAGCTCCGCCACTCAGCACGCAATGCCTCCAGAATTCGGCGGAAAGTGGGGAACACAGAGTCTTAACACGAGGTTCCCTCTGCCTAGACTGCTGTATGCGGGATACAGCGTGAAGCTGATTTAAATATTCTTATAATTCAAGTGGGCGAAGTCGCACGGGGGCCGCTAGCTTATAAATAGAACAAGAAGCTAAAACTTACAAGTGCTTATTTAAATAAACAGTAAGAACATACAAGATAATTGCTCAAGCCTTTCTATTCTAAGCAGTTGTTTGTAAGCTTTCATTGTATAGCGCTTGATTTCAATAGAGCTAGTTACAAATATTTTGTTTATTACGAAAACCGCAGTGAAAGTGAAACCCGACATGGATATCGTGGTTGTTAAATATTTTTTAGCCTTGAATAATTAGTATGCAATCAATATCTTATTTAGATTCATTTTTATAATAACAAGCCTACCTAGTTTTACAAGCATTGCACCAATTCTGTTGACATAAAATTAGTGTTTTAGTTTCTCATTTATAGTATTGAAATACTAAACTTACGTAAAAAATAGGTGAAATGCGAGTCGGACTCGTCTAGGGATTCACGTACTGATTTAAGTTTGTTATAGTATTTATCAGAAAAATAAATTTCCATTCTTTCCGAATTTTGAGATTTCGTACATAACAGAACTCAAAAGTACAAAACAGAACTTTTATCGGGTGTTTCATCAGAACTATTCTCACATGGACGGTGTCTTCTTTGCATGGGGTATTCGGTTCGCTTCTTGAGCTCTTTTAAATTGTGGGCGTAGATAACAAATTCACAGACTTGAATACCGCAGTGGGCAGAAAGTACCGCAGTGGAAAGAAAAAAATATTTTAATAAAAATGTTCAATGATGATCTGCAATCACATGTACGAATTCTTGTTGAATGACAAATGATAAAAACGTGTTGTATACTTTTGTGTGTAAGATATGCTAAGACCATCATTTTTTTTTTAGCTTTACGGTGTATCCCTCACACAGCAGGGTAGACAGAAGGAACTTATTGTTTAGACACTCCATTCCCCAATTTCCGCCGAATTCTGATTGTCGAGTGGCAGCATTCAACGCCGCGCTTGGCCTCGACACCAGAGCAAAGAAACGGAAATATATATTTAAATAAATATTTCATTACTTTAAATTTATATTTCCGAGTGGGGATCGAACCCACAACAGTCGCGACTGGGCAGGGGCCTTCTGGCCCCTGCGCCACTTAACTTAAGTAACACCTAATTCAATAATATTTTTATTATTTTACGAAATATGCAAATGGTTTTTTTATAGAAGCTATGAAAACTTGAAATTTAATTTAAAATAATAATTAAAATCTATTTTCGAAATAATGATTCAAGCAAATATCAAAAATCATAAATGTTATAATTAATTTACCCATTAACACATTCTTCGCACTAAACCTGCAATTTGAAAGGCAATTAGTACGAAATAATTGCAGACTAAATAAAATATAAATAAATGTATAAATGTTTGAGTTCAGAGTACATTATGTTTTTTTAGGGGGGAAAATACAATAAAGAGTAAATATTATTTATTGAAATAAACTTTTGTAATAACTTATCCGGCGAGAAGTAGAAAACGGAGTGTCTTAACACTAGGCTCCCTCTGCCTACTCTGCTATATGCGGGAAACAGCATGAATCTGATAAATAAACTTTTTACAGTCTTGAAAGTCAATCCTCTTGAAAGCTTATGTTCAGATTATACGTCGCGTTTATACCAAGACTTATATGGATAGATTTCCTATAAGCTTAGTATTGCCAGGAAATTTTCCACGATACGTAATTGTAGAATTAAAAACCGGAAACTGGACCTTCATTACAAAATGTATGTTTATAGAAATACATATATCACTGATTATTAATTATCATTTACTTCCTATAATGCAAAATTAATTATATTTTTTTTTGTTTAATGTCGTTTATTTATTTCCTTTTAGCGACGACTTGAGTTAATTCTAAAACAACAGATATAGATATACATACATATATGTATTTCAGACATTTTAATTTCATATAAATTTATAATTTTGAATACACAAATCATATTTAGTTCTTTCACTGGAAGTTGTAAAATAAATGTGTGAAAATCGTATTTATTAACTATGTAATTTGAGATATTCTTTAAAGCAAAAGCAGTGTTTTTCCTTTTAGCATTTCCTCTCCTATTGCTATATATATTATTTAATCCTATACAAAAAAAATATTAGTAAGTATAAATAATACAATATAACATCTGCGCACTATTATATTTATCATATTGACTTCGGAAATACAATCATTTAAAGCTTAAATACCACTATAATTTTAATTATCCATAACCCGCGTTTTTATTTATTATGGCGTTATATACAGCGTTTCATTAGTTACGAATGCTTTAATAATTATAACCAACCTAATAAGGAAGCAGTAATAGGTAATATTATTAACAAAATAATATCCAATATTTTAAAGGGCAATAGAAGTTGAGCAATTAAACGATTATTTCTCATATAAAACACTCTGATCTACATTATTTCTCACTTAATTTCTCATTAACTCAAACAAATGGGCGTCAAAAACGTAGTAACCTTCTTAAAGTATATACTTAGTCATGGGCTACTTAGGACTTGTAACATTTTTTATATATTACACGTCAATTATCTCGTATAATTATGTGATTAGCACATTTCCTTGACATTTACATCTATTTTTAATGGTTTCATTAAATTGTATCAATCGATTTGTATGACATGAACATTTGGATTAAATTATGGGCTATAATTGTATTTAAAGGAGAAAAACATCATTAAGTTTCAAATATTTTTTTCATCGTACCGCCCTTGCCTAAGCCGATTTACATAGTATAATTTATAACAAAATTAGAAATATCTCGCATTTTTTCGACGACGATCCCAAATTCTTAGACGTCGTAGAAACCTTCAGTATACGGAGATGTATTGATTTTCTGCCGGTATTATATTGCCAAATATATTTAATTTGTTGACACTATTCTCTTTTTACCATCGCAACTACTGTCATAAAACTAGATAGAATCAGTCAGCCATCTATTCAACTAGTGTGCAACTAACGTCATTTTTCCAACAGCTTCCGAGGTGGTGTACAGACACCCTCAAAGCGTGCAGTACACCACCATACACCATACACCTACACCAGGTGCGGTGTAGTAGATGTCCATAGGATAATTTTTTGCTAAGTTTAAAAGTTAACATCACAATAAATTTTCCGTAACCAATTCCATTTAGAAGTTACTTCTAATTTCAGGAGTAAGCGTGAATCTTTGTGCACTCGGACTCTACTTAAGTTTAATGAGTTTATTTCTTTGTAGTTTTGCTATTATAAAAGTGCAACCACTTACCATCCTTCTGTTCGTTTACTCCATTCTTCCAATAAAAAAATACTTTTGATTAGAGTGAATGTGAAATTAATATTTCATATTTAAAACTTACGATTTTACGAGGTTCCTTCTACTCAAATTAATAATTACCATAATAATTATTATTAATAATAAAGTCATAACATACAAAAACATCACATCAAATCAATTATCAATTATTATAAAATTTTAGCATGTACTTATTTATAGTTATGTAATTTAATATATATTGTTATGTGAAAAATTGTTAAATATACATATATAGACATTCGCTTAACCTTAGATCTAAGTAAAATTTTGTAAAATAATGTAAAGTTAAAAATATAATTTTCCTATTATAGGTATTAATTGTATGTAAACGATAATGTAATTAATATATATGATAAGGAAATTAATACATTTAAAAAGGGTACGGACCAAGTGTCTGTAGTGTTAAGAAATAAAAAAAAAAAAAAAAACATACAAAAACAACAAAATCAAAGAATTAGATGTGCAATTTTATTACACGAGTACATTGCAACTAAATATCACTATCATTATTACCCTACCTAAATGGATCGTGTGATAAAAAAGACATTCGCCACAGGAAACCAATTTAATATAACAAGTTTGTTCAATTGTTTATTGTTAATTACGGAAAAAGATCAAAGAGTAGTACCTAAATACGTAGATTTATGTATCTTATGACATTGAACTGGACATTATATCAAAATTTATTAGGAAAATAATTATTTATTTCTTAATATTTTACACGTTTACGAATAAGTAATGGTGTTGATATTATTTTTTGTGAGTGCAAAGTGTTGCGACTTGTAGGAAGACAACAGCGAAGTCAGTTGCTAAATTGTAAAGGTGTAACTTTAACGCGACGATTGTGAGTTCGATCCCTACTTGGCGGAATTAATTGTTATTTATTTATATTTCCATTACCTCGCTCTGGCACCAAGGCAAAAGTCTAGCGTTGTGTTCCGCCACTCAACACACAATTACTCAAAAATTAGGCGGAAAACGAGGAACGGAATGTCTTAACAATAGGTTTCTACTACCTACACTGCTATGTGCATCCCGCACGTACAACAGCGTGAACCTGATCAGTTGCTAAATTAATTGAGGATTTAAAGAATGCAATAACACCAAATGCATATAATAACAATAATAATTTAATAGTAACAGCCAACCAACGGAGAAAATTAATCCCATTCTTTCCCAATCACACACATTCATACTTTAAATTCATATATATTCTTGAAATCTAAATATAATAAATAGATCTGCATACATCTACATCAAAATATCCCACTTGTAATACGAAATTTGTGTTAAATTTGATCGTTTTTAATTAATCACAATTCCTTCAGCACAAGAGATCTGTCTTTATGCCATGTTGCCCGGGATGCTATCCCGCAAATTACTGAGTAGATAGAGGGAACCGGAGAGGGAGGAGTAGTGTTAAATCACTCCGCTCCTCACTTTCCGCCCAATCATAAGAAAACTACTAGGTATAAATCGTATCTTAAATTATATTCGGACCCCTGTGCTGTGTCGAGATATATGTAAACGTGATGCGCTCGACGCGCCGCACTCTATACAACTGGTTTCGCCATTCGGATAATGACTTCTGACACAACATTGACCTCTAACACAAAACAAATAAGGCTGAATCCACACATTTTATTATGAATAGTGTTTAATAGTTATAATTACGCAATGCCTCCAGAATTCGGCGGAAAGTGGGGACCGAAATGTCTTAAGACTAGGTTCCCTCTGCCTACCCTGCTGTATGCGGGATACAGCGTGAAGCTGGTATAATAGTTATGATTAATGGATTATAGATGTTCTACATATACGTGTGGATAAGAATTATATAATTTGATATTTTCAAATATACAAAGGTTTTATGAATTGTCTAACAGATTTTTTTTACTTTGACCTGAATTAAAAATTTAGTCTGCAGACTAAACTTGAAATATAAACGTAAGATTCCTTATCCATCTTATCCATCGCTCGGTTAAGGCAGTCAAACTGGCGTTAACCATCACAAGAGGTGTTAACGATCATGTGTCGGCCGTCATGACACAGAAGCATAAAAGTGCGATTGTAAAAGCGACAGTTGTGAGTTTGATTCCCACTCTGTAGAATGAAATATTTAATATTTTCATTTTATCACTATGATAACGACACAAAGCTCTTTAAGTTGCCACTCAACACGCAATGCCTTAAGAATTCGATAGACATTTTGGGAAAGAAGTGTCTTAAATCTTAATGGGAGTCTTTTAGCATTAGGTTCTCAAGTTCCCTCTGCCTACCTTCCTATATGTAGGATACAGCGTGAAGCTATCACAATAGAAAATAAATTAAGCAATACGAAAATAAATAAAAATTTGGATATTTTTTACTTAATAGCTATTAGTCAGTTAAAAGAAAACAACATTGGTTTACTTGCAAAAATGTTTACGGTCTACTTAGTAACAACTTTAGATAGGCGTTCTAAGATATTTCAGAATTTTACTAACAAAATGAAAGTGACTTGTACTAAAGGCATTGTATTTTGTTAAATCATGCAGATTTATGAAAGATATTTAAGTAGTGCAAAGTAACCATATTTGTAATTTTATTTTACTGCCTACTTTTTCTAAATAAACTTTTGTCTAGCAAGTAAATAATATTACGGTAAACGATATTTGGAAGATATATTCTAATTAAGGTAGGTAGGTACATTTTTAGCTTTACGCTGTATCCCACATATATGAGACAGGAGAGTGCATAGAGTGATTTATTGATGACAATTTTATTTTCCACTATCCACCAAATTCTAGAGCCAGTGAACCAGACAACCTAGTGTTAAGATACTCCGTGATCATTAAGACATTTTTTTCCGAATTCTAGAGACATTGCATGTTGATTGACGGAAATCAACGCCGCAAAAGATTAAGATTAATTAGAAGAATAATTAAAAGATTAAGAATGTACAAGATTATAGAAATCCAAGTCAATTAAAACAATACTTCTAATTTTAGGAGTAAATGTGAATCTTTGTGAACTTAAGCTTTTGTAGTTATGCATATCGTTAATGTATTTATTATATTTTATAGTTATACTATTATAAAAAAAATATTGAGAAAATACAAATAATATATATAATATATGGCATTTCGTATTCAACACTCACAGTTTTTAATAGCTTTTTAATCAAATAACATATATCCATAAATCATGGTCCTGTACAGCTGACATTATGATTGAAAACTCATTCTATTCATAGCGATTGATCATCAGCTACAGTAAGTAATTAATTAAATCGATTATGAAAATGTATTTTTATGCAATTTTTAAATTATAAGTTAAAAGGATATTGAATATTTTATTACTGATTATTTTTTGTTGATGTTTTAATCTTTACCTATGTTAAAGACACAGCATAAAATAAATAGTGATGTCCCCAAAAAGAGAAATAAATCAAAATGACTATTATTTTGACATAAAAAAAAATATCACGATAATGTTTGGTGAACGTGGGAACGAAAACTACATATGTACATACAGTGTGAAAAAATTCAAATAGACTTAAAAAATGTTATAGTTATCTTCAGAATAATTGCTAAGGAATATATTAAGGAATATCTTATCCACATAATTTGAAAAATGATGTCCGAACCCATTATACTGTATTTCAATAGTTTAATAAAAATAAACCAAAATATGACAACTTATGTTTGATTGATGTTGTTAGGATATCCATCTGTAAAGATAAATTTCGGTCGAACTAAGAACTCTGGCATAATAAACAGGAGCGTTTGGACAGATTTCAATACACGCAGGTTCGAATCTCGCTACGTTCAAATTTTTATTCGTTCTAAATATTCAAACAAATCAATATCCAAGTATTGTAAATGGAGAGGAATTTTAATAGATTGACATACATAGCTTTTGACTAACCGAATAGTTTTAAGTAATAAAACAACAATTATAAAACCAATGAACATTTCACCAAATGGCTACCACAGCCTATTGAAATGAAGTGTCGCAAAACTCGCTACACAAGTAGACAGCCATAAATGTATTAACAAAACCTTGTACTAAATCAATCGGTCAAACCTGACATTTGATTGTAGATACAGCATGGAAAATACTATTGCTTTCGATTTTAATATAGTATTAGAAAATTGCAGCTGAAATTTGTGATATGGCATGTTTAGTGGTGTAACTTGAGCCCGCTTGAAAAGTCGCCACAGTTTTAAAAAAAACTACCACAGCTTTAGATTGTGATCCGAGTCGTGCTAGGGAACGGCTATGGCAGACAAACCACCTACCACCAGACTTTGCCCTCCCGAAGAGTGGTCCCAATTTTTTTGCCGCCGCGTTTCGCGGGCGACTATTGTCCCCGCGTCTCGCGGCCAGTGGCGGTCGAGGAGGAGCACCGTGAGGTTTTAGTGGGTATTCGGACGGCCTACATCTGCCAGTCCGCGAGTCCCACATAACCGAGCTCGAGTCTCCCCCCCCCCCCCCTCCACTCGGGCCGGTACCCGTAACAGGATTTCCTCATGAAAAAAAAAAGGTTACAACTTGCTGTGGCCAACCTGGAAGTCGCTTAATCGTTTATGGGGCCACGTTAGCCACATCTTGTGAAATGGGGGTACGCACTGAAGGATGAATCAACCTGCGACTGTGGTGCCAACCCACAAACGATTACACACTTACTCTCCTGCCCTAAATGTCCATTCACCTGTTCATATGACGACTTGACTAAGGCAACAGATACCGCAGTCCACGTGGCTAGATACTGGCAAAATATGATCAGAATTTTCTAAACATTGACACGAAAAATGAGAAGAACTGGTGTAATTCGACGCTGCTCTTCTCTCTATTATCTACATATTTGAATTTACCTACATTTCACAGACAAACTGTTATCATTGCTGTTCAAGCATTTTATTATTCCGATTCGGTAAAAGTAAATTAGTAAAAGAATGTAACTAGACATTGCATCACTACATAATACTTGAGTTTAACTAAGTTTTAGTAACATGAGAAGAATCTAAATTAAGAATTAATGAAGTAAATTTCTAATTGAACGAACATTAAAGTAAGTTTAAAAATGTATTAGTTACGGCGACAACTTGCAATACGTGATGCCTCTAGAATTCGGATAAACGTGGGAAACGGAAGTCGTAATGGGAACGAAGTGTCTTAAAGTTAGATTTCCAGGTTCCCTCAGCGTGCTATGTGCGGAATACAATGTGAAACTAAAAACATGCCTACTCCATATGACTATTATACATAATAGTCATATAAACGAGATACATCTCATTATCATTTAACTACTTAGTTTAGAGATTAAATAAAAAAAAACTTTTATTCATCAAAAACATTTGATACATTTTAAAATTCTTTTAACAATTCAACTCAATTATTATTAGTTTTTTGTTTATTTATTAATAAAGTAATTTAGTATTATATACAAACTGTTTTATCGCGGTCTGCTAATAATAACGAATAAAACAACTGTATACAAATGTATTGTTGCAATATTAATTATTATAAATAAATTATAATACATATATGAGTTTTATTGAATTTATATGATACTTTAAGTTTTCCGGCCAAGCGCAAATCGGGCTTCCGCAAAAATAGTTTTAGTGAAGTGAAGTTAGTGAAAAAAGAGCAAAGTAAAACAGATTTGTTATATGAGAGCCATCTTTAAAAAATACAGACAGAGAGCAGAGTATTAGTAATAGAGTATGTTTTACCTTTTGCATACGGAACCCTAAAAATTGTAAAAAACCTACAGTGCATTTTAAAACAATATTTAAATATTGCATATTTAAAAAAATACCTTAAATTTATAACCCACAGCTGTTCTTTATCATTATGCATCACAGATCTATCAATTAGTTATAATCAGAACACATTACAAATGAAACCGACCTTAAAGGCTTTATACCTAGCTGGTGACCTTTATAAACGAACTAATTTCAATGCGACTGTGGGAACTAGGCGTGTTATAAGTAATGTTGTTTATGACCATTGGCTATTATTATTATAATACCTAAGTATTTTAATAAAACCATTTACTTAAGACCTTCCAGGTATTGTTCGATATTGCACAAATATTTTTCTGTGAATAATGTATTTAGTATACTAAAACTAAAATTTTTGTTCTTAAGTGCAACGATCTATATTTTGAAACGAGTACAAAGAAACAGTGCAGACTAATACATTAGTTGTCTAGGTTTTTTTTACTTAAATGTCATATAGATTCTTTTTTTTGTTTAAAATAGATATAATATATATTTTTTTAAATCTACTTTTTATTATATAAATAATGTTAAATATCAGTATGTAATAAAATCATTTTTGATAATTGATTTTATTTAAAAAAAAAACAAATAGCAAAAGGTTTTAAAAACCGGTAGTGACATTTACAAAAAAAAAGTATTTAGAAGAAACATTAATAAATCGAATTATAATTGTCTATTAAAATTCCAAATTAAAGCTTAGCAATAATTTTATCTAGTATGAAAAAATGAGGAAGTGTCAAATCTGTTAAAATAATTATTACTCTGTGTACTCCACCCACTTTAGCTAAAGGTCGCCTTATAGTGGACATGAGATAAGTCCAATTTTGCCTTTAAGCTCCGGAATGTTAGACGCCTTGGCATTTAGCCATTGGTACATATTGTTGACGCAAACTGTATTAAGTATTGACGATTGATAAATGGTCCAAATTACTGTTCTTGCCTAATTATTATTATATAACTTTAAAATGAATTCAAATTAAATCAGCTATACGCTGTATCCCGCACCCAGCAGAGTAGGCAGAGGGAACCTTATGATAAAACACTCCGTTCCCCATTTTCCGCCGATTTTTTCGAGGCATTGCGTGTTGAATTGCGGAACTCAACGCCGGGCTTTGCCTTGGTGCCGGAGGGAAGAATTGAAAATATCAATAAATAATAATTCATTCCTTCGAGTGGAGATCGAAGCCACAACCGTCGCGTTCCAGTCACACTCTTGTGCCCCTGGGCCACGACAGCCTCATATAAATAATTTTATGTATATATAACATATAATAGAATAAGAGCGGAACTTATGGTAAGTAGCTGTTATAAATATTTTAACGTTACTACATCTTATATAGAATGGTCTCGAGTGTTCTAGTTACAATTTAGGATGTTAGCTAACCGTATGAAATACTTTACCTTTGTGTAATAATTAAATCTTTTGTGTCAATTGCATAATAGTTAATTAGATAATAGGAAATATTTCGTATCCTATTTATGTGCCAACTAGACCCAGAACTACAAATGCCCAGCCCATACAAAATATTAAAACCTTAATGTGTTTTAGATATTATTAATATTATTAATATACATATAATAGAGGCCGGTCGTGTCGCAGGGGCACAAGAGTGTGACAGTAAAATCGACTGGTTGTGGGTTCGAGCCCAACTCGAGGAAGTGAAATATTAATGTACATTGATATTTTTATTTCTTGGTTCTGGTGTCAAAGCAAAGCGCGGCGTTGAGTTCCGCCACTCAGCGCGCAATGCCTCCAGAACTTGGGGGAAAGTGGGGAACGGACGGTCTTAACACTAAGTTCCCTCTGCCTACCCCGCTTGTGCAGGATACAGCGTGAAGCTGATTTGATTAATATAGAATATTTATTATATTTGACACCACCGTAGCACAGATGTGAAGCGTGTACATGCTATAGTTGCTAATTCGATTCCGGCGTAAAACGTTAGGTAGTGTCTTAACGCCAAATAGCCTCTATCAATTTCATTGAATGTCGAATTAAAAATATAAATATTGTGTGCCCCTTCAATCAGTTCAGCTATCGAATAAGACTGCACAATTGAAATACAGAGAAAATATTATGACATTTTTACTGATCAAAAAAATCGTGATCTGCAAAAATTGTAGGTTGAGAAATTACCTTTCATAGAACTGTCTCAATATTCGACAGTCTCAAATAGTATAATTAGATATCACGATTATTTCTGGCCTTATAGTAACAACTTAAAACAAATTTTAAACATTTTTAAAGTATTATTTAGGAAAGAAAAATACTTATTTAGAAAACGTATAAAAATTTGAACGTAGCAGGACTCGAACCTGCGCCTCCTGGAAACCGACCAGGCACTCTGACCACTAAGCCATACGTTCTCGAGAACGTATGGCTTAGTGGTCACTACGTTCAAATTTTTATACGTTTTCTAAATGAGTAACTTAAAACAAGTAGGGTGACAGGTATTATATAAGGACAATAATTTAGTAATAATATTTTTGCAATTCAGTACATTAATGCTAGTTATACGGATCTTGAATACCTTGAATATAAAACTGGACTAGCATCCACTTTAAATAATTATTACATATTTAAAACTAGAAAATATTTTTATTGTATTAATTATTAAACTTTAATTACATATAATTTGTAAAGGTACATATTATAACTATTTTTGTATTTTAAGATTTATTGCAATTGAAATAATATTACACATCATAAAAAAAAAACCATTTATAGTTAAAAAAAATATTGTCTCATAACATTTAAGCATTTTTTTAGCAAACAAGGACAATGTTTTAAATGTTGCAGTGACTTTTAATTTCTTTATATTTCCCATATTTTGTCACGTACACAAAGAATATATATACGTCACTGATTTCAACAAAATAAATATTCAAGTTCATTGCTGGATGCCGATAGCCAATTTCATCAAAATACTTATTTCATTTCATATATCTATATGATAGAAGAATATATATAAACGTATAACAAATTAAAACTTATAAAATGTTAGCAAATTACTTAAATTAACTGTCTACTTATAACTTATTTATATTGCAACATAATTATAAGCGCAATAAGATTTCTATTTGTCTGAAATATTATATATTTAATATTAGATCAAGGTCCACCAGTCACTGGTACAGACAAGTTTAAGTGTACCTATTATAAAACGAACAAATGAAATATTAAGGAAGTCATATAACACTCGAATAGCCCAATATTTTTTTTTACATTCCATTGCCTGAATGTATTCTATGCTTTTATAAATGTTTCTAGAATATTTTTTATAATTATGTTATATAAAAATTTTATTATACTTGACAGTTATTGTTATGTTTACATCAAAATTTTTGAAATACAGGTTGAATATTATTTAAAAAATAACATGACCTTGCTGAATATTTTAGAAACAAATAATTTAGTTAGGCACATATGATATGCGTAGATGGGAAACTCTTCTTCAATTAAACAAAAACAGAGAAAGTAACTACAAAGAGTTTCGAAAAATAACATCTTTAGAAAAAATATTGCTATCCGGAAACGAAAAGTGTTCTTACAGGTAAACTGTATCAAAATTGTGATATGTTGTTGTAAGGAAACGGAAATGATATTTCATGGAAGTATGCGTGAATTTTTAATTAAATTATGCTTGATTATATTAAAATAAGATTTCAACAAGAAAACGTAAGTAATTCGAAAGATATAACTCATAGAAATAAATAATTCAGAGTGCACAACGGGTTCCAAGGTATATGTTACAAATTCATTTATTATTACGCGCAGATAGCGCGTAATAATAAATGAATTTGTAACTTACCAGAGTGGGGAATGATTAATAATAATTGATTCCTTCGCGTGTGAATCGAACTGTCAACCATCGCCTTCACTGTCAGATGCTATCCCATTGAGTTGCAGAGGACACTCAAGTAAATTATTTTGTTCATATATATCTCGCACATAGCAAAGTAGGCAGAACCTGGGAACCTAATGCTAAGAAACTTCCCACATTCCTCCGAATTCTGGAAGCAATTCGTGTTGAGTGGTTGAACTTAACGCCTCGCTTTACCTTGATGCCCGAGCGAAGAAATAAAAATGTTTGATTTCCTCGAATGGAAATCGAACCTACACAATTCTGTGCCCCTGCGCAACGGCTAGCATTAAATAAAATGTAATTTACAATAAATTATTTCAACCGGGGCCACACCTATCAAGAGCCAGGACGGATGAAGCGTTTGGCGCAAAACAGGCTATAATTTCCACATAAGTAAAAACTTCACTAAATGAGGTTAAATTTTAAATATAATTTGAATTAAATTGCTGCATAAACTTAAGCTTCCTGTCTTAATGAAAAACGGTTCTTTTGTAATAAAAAAAATTAAAATAGAAGCCGAAAAACAAATAAATGATAATAATAAGTAGAATGATACATTTTGCTGATGATTGTCGTCATGATGATGACTAATATTAATGCCAAAAAGGACAAGAAATAAATAAATCTAGTTCACTTTTCTACGTAAATATAAAGAAAAAAACACTACCGAAAAGTCACATGTTTTTTTTGGTAACGGGTACCTACTACGTATGATAAAACAATAATAATTTGAAGGTAAAAACAATCGTGACATTGTGCACATGACCCGAGAACAGAACGCTAGGTCAATTATCGACCCCGTGAAAAGTATATTACAGCAAATACATAACAACAGGTAACACACGCTAACTAAATTATTTAACTATATTTCACAACCCTCATTGAACAGAAGGTTGATTGCAACACCCCATTCACACCCCTCAATTTCGATCATCTTCTCACCTCATATCTAATTCTCATAATACAAATTATTCGTGACATTCGACCTTTGAGTGTATAAATATTTCACAATAAAGATGACACTGCAAGTTCAAAGTAATCTGAACGAGAAAGGTCACATACTATATAATGCGCGCGCGCATTGACTGAATATCTATGTTAGTTTGTTATGTAAATTGTAACTAAATTAGATCAACATAAATTAAAATATTACTGCGGAAGTATTGAATTTGGAATTGCATCACAATTAACAGCTCTCGATTAAAATAACTTTCAAATAAGAAGAGATCAATCAAAATCAGTTCATCTTTATTACGCTACCACCACCAATAGACGTAGAAACACATGTTTAATTGCCGTAAATGTTACATACGCTTACAATGATTCCAAAGCACTTTCTCATTCGAATGTTGAAAATTGTAAAGTACTAAGCAATATACATGTAAGTTATACATAATATGATATTTTATAAAGAAATAAATTAAACCTTGGACTCCGGACTGAAAGTTAGACTCTACTAGTTTCAATAATTTTAATTCATTATCAGATTATTGTAAAAACTTGAAATGGATAAAATGGATTTGTTTAAACCGACATGAACAACTTTTGCCTAACCTTCAAACACGGCTATAAAAAGCCTTAAACGGAACGCTTATAACAATATGTACTTGAACTGAAAATCACCCAAATCCGGGGCAAGTAAAGACAAAGCAGCCAATGTCGTGTCTATCACGACCACATTCGTTATGTTCTGTGAACAATATCGATTGAACACGCTGTGACGTGACGTGACGCCGTGTCAACGATCGCTGTATCGATGGCGATGGCATAATCTGTAGATACCACAGACAAGGCTAGATCTAGTTGTGAAATTGAAAAACATCATTAACTTTGATTAATTGAATGAAACAAAAGAAATGGATTTGTAGTACGCAACTGTTATTAATAAAAATTTGGTAATATTAATTCTTTTCATAGTTAGATACATTGTATTATTTATAAGTGTTGAATAGTAGAACTAAATGTTCATCACGAATTGGTGTTGAGTTCATTTTTTTCTACAAATATATTCTATGTCATGCTAATAGATCTGTTTAATATAATCAATGATCATTCTGATTCAAGATGCCAGTCGTGAGCAGGTCGTCGATGTCAGAGGCACAAAGCGTGACTGTAAAACCGACTGGTTGTGGGTTCGACAGCTACTCGAGGAGATGAAATATTTACTTAAATTTATAATTCCATATCTTCGCGCGTATAGGCAAGCGCGGCGTGGAATTTTGCCACGTAATATGCAATGCATCCAGAATTCGGCAGAAAGTGGGGAACGGAGTGTTAAATAGCACTAGGTTCCCTCTGCTTACCCTGCTGTGTGCGGGGTACAGCGTAAAGCTGATTTAATTCTGATTCAAATAAATGGTAACAAAAAAATAATCACTTGCAAATATTACAACCGAAAGCCGTGTAAAGTAAATAAATAAAAATACAAATAAATGTGAAAAAATATTAATAAAAACAATACATTTCAATTGAGGTGACAATACAAAAAGTTTTTCAATGGCCATGTTCTCGTGTATACGGAGCAAGGTTAGCTGAATAGGTTCAAATCCACCCGACCTTACAGCTGAGGCTGCTGTACTAATTAAATTAAGAAGTAATTTATCGCCCGTATATTATTGTGTTACAATGCTCTATCGTCCACAGTTCACGATAATCATGAACTCAGTGTGAGATTTATGCAAATTGGAATTTGAAATTAATAGTTCTATATTGTCAATTATTTTTTTTTATATTTATAGCAAATTGCTATATATTGCAATGGCAAAAAGACTTCCAAAGAAGATTAATTAAATATATACAGATATACTATCAATATCATTATATATATATATATATATATATATATATATATATATATATATATATATATATATATATATATATATATATATATATAGGTCCAGCACCGACATAAGGATCTGATTTGCAGCACAATAATGGTGCAATACATTTACACTACATACAATCTAATATGTTGTTAGCTACAAAATGTATTGTTGTTTAAACTAAAAACCAAAAGTCTACTATATTATGAATTATCTGTAACTTTATCTAAACTCATACATATAGACTCTATGTCAAGTGGAGTAAATTCAAATTTAAAAGAAAAACAAAAACAAAAAAAAAACCTTTTCTATTCTTATATAATATTATAAAATTTAAATTCATCTGATTATACCACATAATGTTACAAAGTCGTCTCCGTCATGTATAAGCAATGCCGGACAGTGTGCAGAGTTTTAATTGTAGGTTTCTACTTGACCCTATTTACGTTACGCGCGCTGATACGTGCATCGCATTTCTATTAATTATCCAGAGATTTGTAAATTTTAGGAAAACTCGTTCTCATTAATACATTTCCTTTCTTCACTTTTCGCCGAATTCTCGAGGCATTGCGTGTTGAGTTGCGCAACTTAACGCCACACTTAGCCTTGTTAGCGAAGTGAGGAAATTACAATTACAAAAACGTTTAATATCTCATCCCCCTGGGTTGCAATCTAACTCACAACAGTCCCTATGCCACGACGGCCTCCAACATTATTAATAAGAAATATATTTACCTACCTAATGCAAACCACCTTAAGAAGAATACGCAAAGCTATTGCATCCGTAACAAAGTACTTTAATTGCCACATTACATATGCACGTTATTAAGAGCACTACACTTCCTCACAAGCCTTCAAATAAAAAACTCACATATCATACTATAATAATTAATCATCTTAGTTAATGATGACCGTCAATAGACACACGTGCGTTTTTCTCGCGGGCAACTTATCAAAAACACGTCACGCTACGCTTCTGTCTTGAGTAGTCTTCCTTATCGGATAGTTTATATATCTACTATATTATTTAGTTTTTTTTTACTCGTTTACAATTTTTGTGGTTAGTTTTCAATTTGCTAGTGTTTAGGTTTAGGATATTTTATTTCGGCTACCACTTACATATATACAATTGAAAGTATTTACGCTTTGTAGGGGTTTTTTTTTATTAAAAACTTTGATCTAGTTATGAAATAAGGTATAGTTCTAGCCCTAAGCTAAGGCTACTTCAAGCCCTATAAATTCAGGTAAGGGCATGTATTTTGAATAGATAATTTCCGATGGTTATTGTAATATACATAAAACATAATTTATACTTTTCCTGCTCTTTTTACATTTAATAAATATGAAACGCACTTCATGATTTTATCATCCGATTGCTGAGATATCGCGTCACAGAGAGAGGAGTGCGAGCGAGCAGCCTATGACTAGTGTTTAAGTCTAAACGGGTGTCTATAAGGGCCTATAGAAACCTGCAACATTATTTTTGAACATTCAAAGTAAAAAAAAATCATATCAGCTTCACGCTGTGTCCCGCACACAGCAGGGTAGGCAGATGGAACCTAGTGTTAAGACACTCCGTTCCCCACTTTCTGCCGAATTCTGGAGGCATTGCGTGTTGAGTAGCAGAACTCAACGCCGCGCTTAGCCTCGACACCAGAGCGAAGAAATGGAAATATAAATTTAAGTAAATATTTAATCTCCTCCAGTGGGGATCGAACCCACAACCAGTCGGTTTTACAGTCACACTTCGTGCCGCTGCGCCACGACTAGCCTCAAAGTACTACAAATATAAAAAAGATATTTGAGCCATTACTTTATAAATTAGTGATTCAATTAGTAGTCCTATATTGAGAACTATAGAAGTGGTATACTACTACTAACCATTTCTACTAACCAAGTAAAACTACACATTTTAGACTCAAGAAAGACTCAAACAATGGTTTGATTACATAGTCTTCTGAACTAAAATTGTACTGTAATTACCGCTATTCAAATTACACGTTATGCAAGGCAAGTTTACTTTTTAATGCCTTTCTCAGCCATTAATTGACATTCTAAGGCGCAGGATATAAAGGCGCAAAAACAAAAGGCTGCAAAATAAATAGACCGAAAATTAAATAAAGAAAACTCAATATCAATAGACGCCATTGTGGCGTAGTGGAGCAATGTCTAATACATAATGAGTTCAATCAGCACTCGGGAAAATGAAATAATTGTGCAATTATTTTTATGTTTCTGGTATAGTAATGTTTTGAAATTGGATGGAAAATAAAATTTTAATAAATATAAAATCTTAATAGTGAGTTCTCAGTGCCTCCTCTGAAATACCAATACACTGACAAATCCTCTCAAACATACCGATCATTATACAGAGTGTTTTAAATGAAACCACAGTTTTAAGTACTTTATAAAAGAGTCACAAAAAGTCACAGCTAATTATATAAATTAATAAATAATCATTACTATATTTTTATATCTCAAGAAAAAATAAAATTATCAGTCTAATATTTTTTTTAAAATGTTGAAAATTCCACACATTGAACTCTATTTAATTTTCTTTAATCGAATAATATTGGTACATTGTTACATTGTTTAACCTTAATATGAAATCGTTAAAATTAAGATCCAATAATTGTTGTAAAAGAATAATAAAAATATATTTAAAAAACCGAGGCCGAGGTCATGGCGCAGCTACACAAGTGTGCGACTGTAAAGGCGACGGTTATGGGTTCAATTCCTCTTGGGGGATTGAAAAGATTTATGTTTTCATTTCCTCGGTCTGGCAACGCCGCCCTTTGGCTTGTTAGGCAAAGCGCCGCGTTGAGTCCCGCCACCCAACAAGCAATGCCACGACTATTTGGAAAGTGGGGAGCGGAAGATCTTAACACTAGATTCCCAGGTTCCCTCTACCTACCCTGATAGTCGTGATAGTCCAAAAAAATGTCTTATAGCATTTAGATGACAATAAATTGGTACAGGTTTTATGTATATATATCTACATACATATTATATTTGCACGAGTTTAATGTCAGTTAAACAGTTATTGACATTTCCGAGTGCTGATGTTAATGTCACAAATATAAGTTATAGATAATACTGAGATAAGATAATAACTTTGTTTTATCAAAATGTAGTTTCGTAATTATTAACATTTATATCATCAGGAGGCCAGTCGTGGCGCAGGGGCACAAAGTGTGACTGTAAAATCGACTGGTTGTAGGTTCGATTCCCACTCAAGGAAATGAAATATTTATTTACATTTATATTTTCATTTCTTCGCTCTAGTGTCGAGGCAAAGCGCGGAGTTGAGTTACGCCACTCAACATGCCTCTAGAACTCGGCAACGGGGACGGAGGCGAACGGAGTGTCTTAACACTAAGTTCCCTCTGCCTACCCTGCTATATGCGGGATACAGCGTGAAGCTGATTGTTGTTTATTATATCTTAATTTACGAATGCTTATAGATATATTTAGGAAATTGTTTGTGAAAATATGTAACCAATTTAAATAAAAAAAATATAAGCAAACGTAACCATAGTAAAATATTAATAAAAAAACTAAACAAAACCAGCTACATTATTAATAATTTTGTCTCTGTCTGTCTTTCTATTCCCCGAGCTAATATCCAGAATAACTGAACTAATTTTTATTGGACTTTCAGTGATCGAATTTACTGATTTAACCGGGAAAAATATTTTTACTCGTTTTCCTTGCGCGCGTACATAGATACTATATGAAATAACTAAAGTCCTTTCTACATTAAATATGTTAAGTTTTGCGAGCAATATCAAATAAAATCCCAAAAAACTAAAACCACAATTTATTAAGTGAATAACAACGGTATAGATAACCATCCAACCAAGATGAAATAACCAACAATTCTCTCCTTAATACTTAAATAATATTACACCGATGCCGCGCAAGGCCGCAACTTACACCACACCAAGAAATTTATGAAAATCTAACTAATCTGCTCCTCGAATAAGCGAAGAACCAAAGAAAAGTATAAATAAATTATAAACAGCAAATAATTACATAAAAATTAACAGTAGTTCGAAAATGTATGAAAATTTACAAAACCGTCAAAGTCATCTGACCGTTCGCGTCGGTCATACTATGCCGGTCGTATGCTAGGTTATTTCGAATCAGTGACATCTCCTTAATTATTTATTAGAATGTTATACAGTAAACTATAATTTCAATCTAGATGAAATGCTAAAAGTGACTATTATATTCATTTTCATAAGGATCAATATCAAATTATAGAAAATACATACAACAAAAACCCGATAAATATAAAGTAAATTAATTAAAATAGTTACTTGTTGTTACTGTGTTACTTTGCTCAAGCTTCAGAGATAAATATGGTATGTGTATCGCGGACTTTTTTAAACATTATTTAAAGGAGAATATTTTTGTAAAACATTATTTTTATATATCTCATAAGGTTGAGTCGGCGCACGCCATGTATGCGTTAAGCAAGCTCATTTTGGGTGACGTTTGCTTATAACAACAAATAAACTTTGCAAACCGTTGCTTAGCAACGGTCGTTGTTTGTTATTAACATGGCGGAATAAATTGCCTGTCAAATTGAAAAATATTTTAATATATTAGTATATATCGACAATATTACAAATATGAGAAAAAAAAGTAACCTATGTTCATCCGAAGACCCTCAAGTATCTCTGTATGAGTATTTTATTACAATTGAATTAGCGGTTTGGCCCTGATTGCGGCACAGACAGACAGACAGACAGAGTTACTTTCGAATTTATAATATAGGTATAGATAAGTATTCACGACTTAGCTCACGAAAACTCCTATATCGATACTACGTTTTTTTACCATATATGAAATAAAAAACGTTTCTAAATATTCATAATATTACGTTTTTTTTTTCTTTCTCTGTGCTTCAAAAAGGTGTACCATATGCCCGCGCCATTTTATGGTATGGAAGAAACTATCGTAAGTTTAGCATCAGACATTTTAAAACTAAAAATATTTCTTAATTGTGATTTATGCAAAAACAAAATAATTACTTATCTTTTAATTAAAAAAATACTTTAATGCTAATGCAATTAATAAAGTAAATTCTACCTCATTTCTCGATGCAATATTCCAAGGTCGATGTATTTTTGCTAATTTCCATTTTTTTATTTGCTAACTGTAGTGGCTGGCACGTTTGTTGTGGAAATATTTTTACAATTTATGCATATATAAATCATATTACTCAACACGCAATGCCTCCAGAATTCGTCAGAAAGTGGGGAACGGAGTGTCTTAACACTTGGTACCCTCTGCCTACCCTGCTGTGTGCGGGATAGAGCGTGAAGTTGATTTATTTTTGATTTACTTGATAAATCATATTAGTTTTAGTGAATGTAATGTCAAGCCAAAGGTTACGCCACCGCTCACTGCAGGACCAACTGGCTCGGTGCAGTGCAATAGATCTACAAGTTCTTAATCTTATTTTTTTCGAAACAATTGTGTAAATATCATTTTTAGGTCCTAAAAAATGATAGTCGTCTATTCAAAATCATGTAATAGACAAAATAACTACGTCTTCTTTATAGTAACTTTTAGCAGATAATTGACAAAATATGTCAATATTATATTTATAAAGAATAAAAATAGGTTTTTTTTTTCAGCTTAACGTCCTGCATATAGCAGGGTAGAAGAATTTAGTTTTAACGTTAGGACACTCGGCTCTCCAATTTCCAGTACTATACAATACATTATTTTTATTTTATAGTTACATTTATATTGGTACTCATTAGATACTCTATTTTTATAGAATGATGAAAATACTAATGTAAATAGCAAAATAGACTAGATAAAGCAAAAAATACAAGAAGGCAAGCTAAATAAGTACGCAAGGTACCGCTCAAACGAATATCCTTGAATGGTAGTCACAATAGCTTTACGGTCTGTTAGAACAATTCACTCAGAATAGTATTGTCTTGTTTTTTAAGCGTTTTTCACATGAAAAGGATGCATGAATATTATTATGTAAGTACAATGAAAAGGTCAAATTCTTTAATTCAATATGTGCAAAAAAAATATCACAAGTCTTTGTTCCTTCGTGATTTTATCTACAAGTACCTACAGTCTAATTTAACAAGTGTTTCATTGAGATAAATATAATACTTAATCTAATTTACAGATCCTTTTTAGTTTTTTTTTTTTGTTGAATATATAATTAGGTATAATAAATGAATACACATTATTTTTTATATTATAATTTTTAAGCTAAATCCATATGAGCTAAGCTACGACCGCAATAGCAATGGCAGATAGAAATATTATTATGGTACAAAAAACAAAAACTTAACAGCCTTACACTCATAGTTCCTATAACGACCTACTTTGCAAAATCCTATATCCGTGATCAGTACCGCCTTACAAACGAAATCAACGTCCGTCTACCACCGTCATTAATTGCAGCAATTAATTATATTATGTATAGATTAACAAGAGTATCTGTACCTATATGCTATATATTAAGTTGAATCAAAACTAGACCTTGTTTTTTTTATAAATCGGTTCACTTTTGTACAGAAGTTGTGATCTTGTAATTAGGTCCACTTATTGGTAGGTGGGGTGAATCGAAAGGACTATGGAAGGACCTTGGGATTTGAAAGTACACAATAACCGGAACATACTTGTAACACACGAGTAGGTAGTGCATTATACTTCGTGATCTATGGAATAATCTCGATCAGAAGAAAGAACAACTGTCAGTTGCGAAACCGTCTTAATAAATAAAAGGTTTAATGGGCAATTCATTGCGACAAATTTGGCCATGGAGAACAAAATTTACATTAAAGGATCAAAACTTCCTAATGAAAGTTCTTAAATATTTTTATAATGTTGCATTATAAAAGGAATCGCTTTATCCTTAAGTCAGATTTGAAATGGAATAAAAATACAGTAGTAGTATCTACCTTTTTTATATTTGTATGAGATTGTATAAACGAAGTGCCCTGGTTAAGTGAAAAAGTAAAATTTATATAAAAAGTAAAAAAAAAATTTTAGTTATCTATTATAAGTCCACCTTTGCTAACTAACCTTTTAATTTTTTGTATTTCTTATATGTTTTTAAGTGCAATAAAGAATATATATATATATATATATATATATATATATATATATATATATATATATATATATATATATATATATATATATATATATATATATATATATATATATATATATATATATATATATATATATATATATATATATATATATAATAAATTCACAGGCATAGGAATTAGAAAACTCTTATAATTTATCAGGGATTAATAGTATCACTACATATTAGGTACAATACTGCTACAACATGTTTATTATATATTTCTACTGCATTTATTAATCTCGATTACACATTAGAAAAAAACATTTTAAAAAAATCAGCTGCACACAGCAGGGTAGGCAGAGGGAACCTAGTGCTAAGACACTCCGTTCCCCACATCAGTGGGGAACATTAGAAAAGCGAATATTATAATTAAAACTTTAAACAGAAAAACTTTTGAATTAAAATTGAAATTATTCTAAAGAAAAATTATTGCATCTAAAAATAATCAGGCGCGTATAAAATATGACATGAGAAATATAAAAATCCTAAATCATATGCCTAATCATTATATTAATTATTTGAAAGATTCCGATGCTTAAGCTGATGTTTGTATTTGTGTTCATGACTTTAAAATAAGCCTAGAAAAAAACTTTTAAAACATACTTTGTCTATAATAAATAAATTCCAACACAAAAAAAAATGTAGACATTGCATTCTCATAATTATTACTCTCCTTACATGTGCCATTAGAGTTAACAATGATTTTTTCCATTATAACATCAACAACAGGGTGTGCTTGGTCACATAAGGCCTAGTAAGTGCCGTACACATAGACTGGATCCCAGGGCCCCCAGACCTACGTCATTTTAGCAAAGCTAAAAATTTTACGTATACCTATGAGTACTTACTAACATGAAAGTGGGGTCTTTTCAGAGGTAGTAATAGTCCTCAAAATTTCAGCTTTGCTAAAATGACGTAGGCCTGAGGGGCTTTGGATTGTTGGGCTAACCTACTTTGTATATAAATAACACTAATGCAATGCCGAACTTAGCCCTCATGGACTGTACCAAATCTTTAAAAAAAATCTGTATTGTTTTTCAATACAGCGAAAAGTCAGCATAATAATAAAAAAATCATTTTTATTTTCAATTTAAAAAATATTTGTATTTAAATTTATTACCTATTTGAATTTTAATAATACTTTTATAAAACTACCGTGAAAGTATGAACTATCTTGTGTAAAAACAAAACGTTTGACAGCTGTTTCGGTTTGCATCTTTTGTTTGAAACTTGAATTTTTTACCCAACGACGAATTGAACAATAAAGAAAAATTGAAAATAATTTTAATTAAATAATTCTATAGATAATATTATTATAAAGAAATGGAAACTGCAAAACTACTAAACTTCAACCGGTAAGTAAAATAAAATTAAACTATCATAAACGCGTTTCAATATTTTGAACTTGCGCGCTGTAAGTTATTGATTTTCTTTTAAAAATAACTCTGTTAGATGTAAATAAATCATAAAGCTCCTATTTTCCTTGATGTGTATTTTACTAGTGTAAAATAATTTCTAGTTATAAGGCTTACTGTGTTTCTTACAGTGTCGCTACTACAGAAAATTCGGATTTTACTCCTATAAAACCTAGATTGGGTAAATTTTTAGATATATATTCTCCAGAACATCTCAATTTGACGCCAAAACCTGTACGTATCAAATATTGCTTAATTTAATAAGGTAGCTTACAAATCTTCTTTATATTCAAGCTTGATTATACTTTCAGCATCAAAAACTTGCTTTTGCCAGATTAACAAATGATAACCAAAAGAAATTACTTACTCCTGAAACACATATTGATATCAATAACAAGTGCAGGTAAATTTTATGAACATTATTTTGTTGAAAACTTTTATAATATACTATTTCTGCTGAAATCTTTTCTTTACTAAAAAATTAAAGAAAAACACCTTTTGTTTAAGCCTTTTCTATATACATAAGAGTAAAAGAAAAATATTTACATGACACATTAATTACATTAGGTAATATATTTAGTACTTTTTAACTTGTATTTACTAAAAAATATTTATTGGACTACATTATTAGGACAGTCAAGGTACAGCAAAAATTTAACAATGTTTGGAGCAATTGTTCCTTTGAGGGTAACCAAAGTTTCCCACGTTTGAATCGGAGACTGAGACCTATTAAAATGGACCTTGAAACACCTACCAAGGTGAAGCCTTCTGTGGACTTAGTGAGAGGTAAGAAACTCATAACAATTTTAACAAATATTTCATAATAAATATATGTTTATAATTTACCATGTTACAAAATGATTTATATTTTCTGTGATAGCATCTTACTATAAACACTATGGTTGTGGGTTTAACACAAGTAAGACAAGGAGTGATATTCTACTGTCAACATGAAATGAATCAATGTTTTAACACTAGTTTCTCAATATTTATTCTACAATATTATTATTAACATACAGAATTTTTTTCTACAATATATTTGTATACACAAAGCTTTGAAGAAGAAAAGTCTTTTAATACTTAGTATATAAAACTTTATGATTTATGAAAATACATAATTATTCTGTTACAAATTTAAAATGTATAAATATAATTCACAATACTAAGAGATGTTATTAAATATTTTTAGTTGATGGGCCAAATGGATTGCGCTTCAATACATCACTGGCAGCTGGTGAAGTGCCATCACCAGCTCAGTCACAGACTGATCGTCTGCAACAGTCTATCAACCCTAGCAAGGCTGTATTCACAATTGAACCTAATACTTCTAAGGTGATCATTTAAATAACTATATTTAGAATGTTACAAGTTTTGGAAACTACTTAGAAAATTGCCATATAGTAATTTCAGTCCTTTAGTACATACTTTCGATAGAATCATTTTAGCATGTTTTTAGAACATTGTAGTTAAAGATATGAACTAGTAATATTTATTAATTTATATAATTTTTAAAATGTTATTCTTTATCTTCCACAATTAGGTAATTCTTATACATTTTTAAAAAAGTAATATAATTTTATTTACATTTTACTTTTATATTATAATAAAAATTATTTGTTATAATAAAAGCTATTTATGCTTTATATTTACTATATGTTTCAAATATGAACAGAGTTAATTTTTAAAGGTACCTATAATTATCAATGTTATGTCTCAATTGAAAATATTATAGATCTGTTGGAGTATTCCAATATTTTTTTTCTTAATAATTTAAAATTGATTTAACTTAACTTAAATATATAATATAATAAAAAAAATCCACAAAGAAAAATAAATATCCATTTATAATTGATGTTTGCAGATTCTTATAGTAAATAACAAAGCATGTTCACTCCTGGGATATTCATCGACTGAACTATGTGATATGCGCATATCTGACCTCTTGAGGAAGAGGAGCAGTAAAACATTTAGTCTACATGAAGCTGAGGATGCTGATATTTCTGAAGATGGCACTATTATACTTTTAAGTGGAAAAGTATGTTTATTATCTTATTTTGGTTTAATATTCAGCTGCATGCTGTATGACATAAAATGGAGAGAACCTAGTGTCTAATTTCTCTGTTCACTTTGAAACTTTACAGGTTGAATTGCGGAACCATGTATTGTCTTGAAAGAAAAGAAAAATAAAAATAATTTTGTTCTCCATGATGGGGACCAAATGCATTGCCATTATGCTTACATACTTCCTTGTTCCCCACGGAATTGTGTCTTTTAGGATAATTTCTATTTATATAGATTATTGTTATATATAAAATATTTGATTTTCTGGCACACAATGTCACATAAAATAAACATACAATGGATAATATAATATGAGGAAATAAATAAAACACTTACTGAATTAAAAATTATGAATATATTTTATTTTTGTTATTTAGGAATAAAATATACATTATAAACACTGGAAATGAATTATTATTTCATATGATTTTTTTATTCTTGTCTCATATTTCCAGGTAGTGGAACTCTTGACAAAAGATGGTGGAACAGTGCAGGTGTCTCTTTGGATAAGACAATTGGACAATGATGGTCCATGCTTGGTGGTCGCTGAACCAGTTATATGTAAAAATGTTGTGGTGAGATATTATTTACATAAGAAATTAGATATCTGTATACAGTTATATAAAGACTGTCTTGAGCCTATAATAATATAAGGACGTAATAAGCAAGTTAACATAAGCAATGTCATCTCTTATATATAAATATATATATTTTTTTACACTTTCCCGTAGTAGAGTAGTCAAAATGAAAGAGGCCGTAGTGGCGCAGCGGCCCACCGTCGAACTGTAAAGAGCACGGTTGTGGGTTCGATTCCCAATTGGAGGATATAATTATTTTCATTTTCTCTCTATCGCAAATCGCGAAAATTGTGCGTACTGTTACTCTTTCTTATTATGTTATATCTTACTCTGTACAATTTGGAAATTTTTAACGTCTTCATTCAACGTATGATATATAACGTGAACGGTTACTATATTTAAATTTAAATATGAAAAAATATTAACATTTCAAACGTTACACATATTCTAACAAAAATAAACATTACAGTTAACAATAGAAGCTGAATCCGGCACAATACTATCGTGCGAAGGTGACGACGCTGCCATTTTATTTCAAGCGGAAAGCTCAGAGAAATTAATTGGACTGCCCGTAGCTTCACTTATACCGTCTATACAAATACCGGCGTATGATATGACGATACCTAAGAACGTCGCTAAGCAGAAGGCTACTGGTAAGTAAGTTTTCCATTAACACACTTCCGTTCCCCACTTTTGTTTAGTGTTCTTGAGGCATTTCGTGTTGATTGGCGGAACCCATTTTGATTTGCAAGATTTGCCTCGTTACCATAGTGATGGAATAAAAATATTAAATATTTCGTTTTCCCTAATGGAAACTGAATTCATAACCGTAGTGGCACGCTTGTGCTTCTGCGCTATGATTGCCTCGTACAATTTTTTAATTTGTGATTTTTTTTAGAAATATTATGAAAGAATAATAACATTAATAGGTTCCCTCTGTTGATTCACAAAGTGGAAGAAAATACAAAACTTTTTGTTTTGTTGTTCATCTAATGTAGATTGAGATATTATCCCTATTTTTAAAAACGACAATATAAAATATAATTATATTATCCCATCGACCATATGTGGTATAAAAATATAAAATTTAAATTTTACATATTTTTTACATTTTTGAAGTGTTATTTCAGGTCTATAAATATTTATAAACCGCTCTCAACTCTTGATATCAATCTTCAAACGCTGTTTTCATTTATATATTATGTAAAGTTTTATGTGCATTTTTAAATAATAAAATTCATTAAAACATTGATATAATATTAAATTGAATTTGTTATTTTATGAACTTAATACCTAAGTTTCAGCTATTTTAATTGTATATTTTTACATATTTTGTTACATAGAGTAAACCCACAAACAATTTTTTATTCAGGAAGAACATTAGATGGCGGATCTTTTCCATTATGTCTTTGGATATCAAAATCCACTAGTGTGGAATCAACCACATGGTCCTCAGTAAAGACAACTAAGGAGAAACCTGTTTTCACAGTTAATGTCAGGGTGAGTTATTCGTTTTTTACCCGCTTTCTTGGTTTTCCTTGGATCAATATTTATATAATCAAAAGAGATCTGAAAGGCTGTTGTGGGAGGACCAAGGAGGTTTTAGACATGGAAGAGGGTGAATCAGATCTTTTCCACATGATCACGAAAAAATGTTTGGCCGTTAAATTTTTCTGTGCTTTTGTGGAATTGGAAAAGGCGTTTGACAGAGATGTAAGAGCGAAATTATGGAAGATACTACCCCGGTACAATGCGAGCGGACCATTGCTGCAGGCTGTAAAGTCTCTTTACAGAAATCAATCAGCCTGCGTTCGAGTAGGAGCTGGCATGACATCCAATCGGGTGTTAAACAAGGTTGCGCCATGTCAGCTTGGTTGTTCAATTTGTATTTGGATAGCTGGAGTGAAAGTAGGTGACTTGAATGTGAATTGCCTGATGTACGCAGATGATGCAGTGCATCATCATAATGCGAATTGCAGGTACCACTCTAAAAGAAAGATGTGAAAATAATGGTCTAAGCCTGAATACGATTAGGACTAAGGTTCTGGTTTTTGAAAGAGATAAAGAAGGGGGGCAAGATATTAGAACAAGTGAATGAAGTAGAATATTTAGGAAGTATGGCCAGTAGAGATGGAAGTGGAAAGGCATATTGCTACCGATAACAGGGTTAACGGAGCCTTAGCTGCATTGGTGAGACGGCGAAACGTCAGCACAGCTGCGCATTTAGCCGTATACAATGCAGTGTTGGTATTGCTCTTATACGGCAGTGGATGGGTGTTACTTTGTGGGTGGGCAAACGTGGGTATGACAGAAGAAGAATGAAAGAAAGATGAATGCCGTGGAGATGCGATCTCTTCATAAAATGAAGCAATGAAGAGACACACAGAATGGCAGATACTAGCATGGCAGGATGTCAAGGTGAGAATGAAGAAGAACGCGCTCAGCTGGTTTGGACACGTCGAACGAATGAGTGATGAAAGAATGGCAAAAAAGATTTATGATGGAATTGAGTAGGAAGAGAAGCAGGGGGAGACCTCGGTTGACCTTCGGAAACACAATATCAAAGGTACTGGAGGAATGTCACGTAAAAAGCATGAGGACCCCCCGGAGTATATGTACGAAAAGGTTGGAGACAGTGGACGAGGCGAAAGAGTAGAGACCTTGTAATTTATTAATAGGGTTTTATTAAATAAATACATCATTTTTGTGATTATTACTTACTGCCATCATATCACATTGGATGTAAAAAGGTATTTTAACTAGAAGCATTTAAAAATAATATTTTTATAACTATCCTATTAATCCCTTCTAGGTAACATACAACGTAAGTGGTCTCCTAGTAGTCGACGAGGGTGGTATAATAACAGCCTGCAACCAACACTTTGCAATGTTAACATTTGGTAAACCCCACTCTGAAGTAATAGGTCATCACATAGAGGATGTCATACAGAACTTCTGTAGAGAAACGGATATGGTCAAAATGGACAATCGTAATAGGAATATGACGCTGTCTGTTAATAATGAGGATGAAGATTCTGGTAATTGCTTGGAATATTAGTTGTGAATAAACTTGTGCTTAAATTTTATTTAAAAAAAAAACCCTGCTTCGTGCGGATACAGATCCCGTACGCAGCAGAGTAGGCAGAGTGAACCTAGTGTTAAGAAAGTGGAGAACAGAGTTCTCCACTTTCTGCCGAATATAAGTAAATATTTCTTTTGCTCGAATGGGGAGCGAACCCGCAACCGGTCGGTTTTACAGTCACATTTATATATTTAATTGGCTTTACTCATAGAGATAATTATACTTAACTGAATCTGACTAAACACGATGGATGTGAGTTCGATCCTAATTCTGGAAATTATAATTTCATTTCCTAATTTTGGGAAATACTCTTGTCTTTAAGTTAGACAGTGTTGAGCTCCACTGGAAAATATAGTATCTTGATTCTCTCTTTCCAGCTTCAGATACTGACGAAGATTCGTGTGGAGCTTTCAATGGTAGTCAAAAATCGGCTTGCACATCGCTAAACGTACAGCCATCTCTATTGTCTACTACTAGAGAAAAATCTTCCAGTGCTCTATGCTTAGATAAATCCTACAGTATGGTGACACATACACCTACACCAACCCAGGATATGGTCTCCAGCATCAGTACTACAGAACAGCGTAATGATGTATCAGCTTTACCGGATGTTACTTCCGCCATTTCCGGCATATCAATAGATGATGAAATATGTCCAAGTAGTATTTCGAAATCACGCTCAGAGAATATGCTGCGGTCGGAACAAAGTAATGTGAAGTTAACACCTTCAAAATTAACTGAGAAATCGGATTCCATATATTATACGTCACAACATTCTCAAGAAGTCACCCCTACAGGAAGCTCATCAAGAATTAGAGTGAATGATCCATCCCTAAGACTGTCGTTTGATTCAAGCAAGTATAAATCTATGAAAGTAAATGTCCCGAATAAGGAAGATAGAAGCAGTATTTCCATAGATTTTTGTGATTCAAATGAAACAAGTGCGGACTTTTTAACGCCGATCAATGAAATGCCGCCGCCTGGCTGTGAGATCGAAGACTTGCCCAAGCACAATGGCAATGATGAAAGTATAGACAGCTTAAGTAATGATAATGATTTGGAAACACAGACTGAATCAGCTCCAAGAAAAAAAATTGAGGGTAATAATTTTTTTTCTATGGATCTGATCTAAGAGCACATATAACAGCAGTATTTCTTTTCCTTTTCAATTATGTAGATATTATTTTAAAAAATATGAATTAATATTTAATTTTGACTATTTATTGTAATTCCAGATGACCCAGAAACCCCGTGCGTAACTAAACGTATAATCCGCACGCACATAACGACATCAACGCCGCAACGCCGCGACGATGACACTGGAGTCTCATATAAAGATGGGACATATAGTGGCGTTGTGTTACATAAGGACGGCACTGAACTCAGTGAGTTGTTTGTGTGTTGTTTATATGTATAAAGCGCAGTGTTGGGTTTAGAAATTTAAAATGCTATTTTCTCAACAACCGATTGGAAAGTTGAGTGTCTTAACTGTAGGTTCCCTCGGCCTACGCTGCCATGTGTGGAAGGCTGTCGTTCAGAAACTGAGGAACGGCAAAGCGTCTAACTTTTGAAGAATTAATTAATTTCATTTTCTCACATTAATAAGATAACAGGCACGGTGTTGAGTTCCGTTAGTGAATCGGAAATTTGGCGATTCGTGGAGAACGAATATCTTAGTACTAGGTCCTCTGCCTGCTTCACTCTGTATCCTCGCATTCAGCAAGACGTGCAGAGGGAACCTAATGTTAAAACACTCCATTCCTGATTTTCTGCCGCATTCTGGAGGCATTGCATGGTGAGTGGCGAAACTCCGCCGCTCCGCCGCGCTTTGCTTTGCTAGTGATCAGAGCGAAGAAATAAAAATGGAGACCGAAGCAATAACCAGTCGCGCATACAGTCATACACTTGTGCCTGGCCTCAATCTGTATTTTTCACTTCCAGATGTCGTATACACAGTATCAAGTATGCAGCTAGCGCGAGGGCGGTCCGTCCGTTGCGTGTGGCTCAGTGTGCGAGGAGAACCTGCATTAACAAAACATACCACTCTTGCTTCCAGCCTTGCTTCGACTGCTGATAATTCTCTTGTTATGGTAAGTTGTTGGCTTATTTTTTATAGGAAAAGGTATTTATTGTAATTTGTAAGAAAGTTTTTTTTTGTAAGAAAGCTATTTTCTTAAGGCAAAAATTTGAGCTATTTTTTATATTAGCACTTTGGTTAGTAAAAGTAACTACTGCTATCAAATCCGCAATATTTGTTAAATGTAGAAAGTATAAAATATACAGTGTCTTTGTCAGCACCACTTTAAATGAAACCATAATTTTAACTACTCTATAAAAGCCTAATATTATTAAAAAATCAATTAAAAAGTTATTTTTTCAACCAAATAAAAAATAAAATTAACGTTGTAAAATAAAACGCCATTTGCCAAGAACGACGCACGCAGACATAAACCTTTCAAAAGGAAACCGTTGCATACACCTCATTCCGAAATAGAGTCGTAGGTATTGGCGGCAAGGTTCAAAGTTGTTTAACCTTTAGTAGTATACTATAAAAGTGTTTACGTTGTTGGTATCTTCATCTATCATGCGTAATTGCGTCACACGAAATACAGATATGGATAAACATCGTGAAATTAAAAAAAATCCTACGTCTAAACTGTTGAGGTATCTTGATTAATTTCTTTAGGGTATAGGCTTAAAATATTTAACCCTATATGCTGTTCCCGTAAAAGGAACGCTGACTTTTCCATCCTGTATAAATGATATATATACATACGTCCTCGCTCCGATCTCTGTAAATAAATGAGTGGTTAAAAATAAATTATACAAAGAAAACCTATAATTTAACATGTTTTTAATAACTTTGAAATATGCTTAACTTTTAAGTACTCATAAAGTTTTAAATTTTAGTAAAACTATAAAATCCCAAATTTATATTACAAAACTCATGAACAAGTGAACATATATCATATAATATAAAAAAAAGATAATCTAAAACATTCTATAAACCTTCCTAATAACATATTTATACAATATAACATTAAATAACCATTTCATATAATCACGCTTTTATCTTAATAAAATGTCCTTTAGGGCAACCTGTATATAAGCCACTTTTAATTTTTATAGGGCAATAAGTCAGCAAGTAGTAGACCACAATCAATGTCATTGGTGAGCCAATGTGGAGAAGAACAGGTGGCTGGAGAATATAACAAGAATTACGTCACGCTGAAGCAAATAGGTATTGTGTACGCCATTAATGTGATAGGGTCGATTCTGATTTTAAGGCATTTTATTTAATGTTTATGAATAGTTTCCAAATTATATATATTTACATTAAGCAAACCAAGTACATAACAAAACATATTTCAGGTAAAGGCGCTTACGGTTGCGTCAAAATGGCGTACCGCCGTTCCGACAGACTCCTCTGCGTCGCCAAGTTCATAGTGAAAGAGAAGGTGGGCGCGTTGTTCTGGAGCGACGCGCCCGACGGACGCCGCGTGCCGCTGGAGCTCAGCCTGCTCATGACCTTGGACCACACCAATATTGTAAGTTTATTGAAATTATTAAACCTTGGACCATTCTTATATAGTGATTGTTTTAAGATTTTATTATATTACACTACAAAACAGCCTTTGGTATTTGTTGTGAAGTCCCCAAGTACATGGTAAAACAGTTGAACTACATCGACTTAGGCAAGCTTAGTTTACTTATGACCTTAGATGATCCTAATATTATAAGTTTGTGGGAAATTCAAGTTACATTCATTTTTTATGAATAAAGTTGAAATTGCAATTTAACCTACTATGTTTTCAACTTTTGACAAATAGGACATATTTTAGAAATTCAACTAATTTCGATATAAATTTCCAGGTAAGCGTCATCGATGTGTTTGAAAACGAAAAGTATTTCCAAATGGTGATGGAAAAGCATGGTGCTGGTATGGACCTGTTTGAGTTCATAGAGCGCCGGCCGAGACTCGATGAGCCTCTACTTAGTTATATATTTAGACAGGTATAGGATATTGATTTAAATTATATTAGTGGAGCATTGGATCTGCCATCATAGAGGCTTGATGGAACTAATTATTTTGATTTCGGCACTCTGGTGATAAAAAAGTAGACAAAGAAGGGAGTACTTAACACTAGCTTCCCTCTTTTTACCCTCCTATATGTGAATCAATTAAAAAAATTACAAGTTTTTAGAAAAATTATAATGTATTCACGTAGGCATAGAAGAATTTTTAAAAGTGATTTTATATAATAATTCACGTACTCATTGAAATACAGACAACAGAACGATAATGTTTTTTCCAGCATTTCCTTATCCTAAATTTTAAAAGAATTTCTAAGAAAAATATATATAGTTGTCAATGATTGTATTTGATTTTGTAAAATTAATATTATCAATAAATTTGTATTATCTTTAACTAATAAAAAAATGTTTTAATACATATTATATTAAAATATGAAAGAAAATAAAAGTAAAAAATATAAAAACATATATTTTAAAAGTTGTTTTGTATTACAGATAGGTCAAGCAGTGGAATACCTACACTCCCTCAACATTCTACACCGTGACATAAAGGATGAGAATATCATTATAGATAACAAATTCCATGTGAAGCTCATTGATTTTGGTTCAGCCACTTTCATGAGTAAAGACACTCTTTTTTCTACGTTTTATGGGACCACCGAATACTGTAGTCCAGAGGTTTTGGCTGGAAACAAGTGAGTTGCATCACTATACTAAATAAATATTATAAATGTGAAAGTTTGTGGGGATGGATGAATATTTGTTCCTCTTTCACGCAAAAGTTATGAAACGGATCAACATGAAACTTTACAGGAATATAACTTATAGATCAGAATAACAGATATAGTACCATTTATGTAAAGACTTTGTTTAATTAGGTTATATCAATAAGTTTAGGCAAGTCAAGCCACAGACTGGCCCCTAGTAATAATATAATTTGTGACAGATTACTATTATTTTTATTATTAGACCATGTGGCCGTATGGTAAGACAGTGCCTTATGTGCCACTCCATGCTGTGTCTTGGAAATGCGGTATGATATGACTAAAAGCTAAAGTTTTATGCAATTTAATATAAAATATGTAGCAATTTTGTTGAACTACACACTTTAAATTATTATTATATTACTTTTCTATTTATGAACGCATTGAAATCAAACAAACACTAAAATGTTACTCATATTGACAAAATTTTATACTGCATTTAAATTGGTGCCCAACCAAGCTGTATTCTTCTACGAGCTCCATTCAACTCCATCTTGAAGTTGTTTCTGCCTAACTATACAGTTTGGCCAAGGTAGACATATTCCAGTGCAGCATCTTGAACATATTATCTTCCAATGCAATAGTGAACAAATTGGGAGAAATTACGTCCTCTTGTCTCCCCTTGTCCTCGATGCAGGTAGATTGGTCTAGTTTTATGTTAAACATATGTACATCTAAACCATAGTTATAGTTTTAATAATTGCAAAACATTAAAATAATAATTTATTATTCACTACAATAATTATCTACGCATAAATCATGAGAAAACAACTATTTTCAGATATGCAGGTCCAGAGTTAGAAATGTGGTCAATGGGCATTACCCTCTATGTACTAACATTCTTTGTAAATCCTTTCTCGGACATCGAAGATACTATACAGGGACCTCTTACTTTCCCACAAATTGTTTCCGATGGTTAGTATTATTTTTTGTTTTCTTTTAACAGTACGTTAGACAAGTCGTGTCCGCCCTTTTCTGAATACTTCTTTTGCTCATTGTTCATTGGTAGAAAATAAAGAAGTAAGAAAAAAACTGAGTTGTGGGTTCGAACCCTACTTGAGGAAGTGAAATATTTATTTAAATTTATATTTACATTTTTTCTTGGTATCGAGCAAAGAGCGGCGTTGAGTTACGCCACTCAACATGAAATGCCTCCTTCTAGAGGCATTGCGTGTTGAGTGACGAAATTCGAATTCCAGTTCTTTCGGCGACCATTACGTCTTAGCGATAGGTGCGGACACGACTCGTCGACCGTACTGTGTGTTGGCCGTCGTGGCACAGCGGTGAGCGCCACTACGGCGTCTGACTGTAAACAAAGCTTGATATTCTAAATGAGGGATAAAGCAAGAAGGTGCAAAAAAACTTATTTAAAAATATTTACAAGATTTTACTTTAGTATAATTCAATAAGATTTTTTTAATAGATCTAGAGCAGTTACTGCGGTGGATGCTATGCAAGGAACCTACGCAACGTTGTACAGTAGCCCAACTGATGGCGCACCCGTGGATACGACAGCCCGTCTCGCTAACTAACTACGTGTTTCAAGATATTATTGATTGCGGTAATATAATATTTAAAATATTACTTTTTTAAAATTTGATAAAAAATATTCCTATTTAACTTAATTGAGTTGTTTTTTGCGAACGTGTTAAAGATATGTCATAGGAAATTTTATCAATATATATAGTTTATGTAGGTAAGAGCTTATTACTTTTTTAATGTGAAGCTGATTTCAACTAAATTTAATATAAGAAATAAATTTTATATCACTATTTTATTATGTTAATAATGTTTACTATTGTAGATCGACATGAAGCAAATCCGGAAATGTACTTCAGCGGTAGTCTGGGCTCTCCTAGAAGTGGATCACCCGTTTCTCTTGCGGATCCTCATGCCAAAGGTATTAAAATAATAATTTACAATTAAATTACTTTTAACACGAATGCTTACAGACAGTTTGTAACGCTTGAAAAAAGTTTTTAATTCAAATGTAGATATGAAAGAGACAATGAAAAAAAATATATTCAATATGAAAGTGGAAGTGAGAAGGTGGGACGTTCGTTAATGGCGAAACGACCCTTAGTGTTAATATTGCTTTGAAGCTTTAATAAGAAATATTTTTATTTTTCTTAATTACCGCTTAAATTTAGATTCCTCAAAATCATACATTTTATATTCGTGTATTTTTGTTATCACCACTTTAAATGAAATCACAGTTTTAACTACTCTATAAAAACCTAATACAATTAAAACAAAAGTGTTTTTTTCAAACAAATAAACCGCTATTTATCAAAAATAACGCAGACAAAAACATATCAAAGCGATAACTACGCCCACTTCTCACTCACGAAATCGAGCCGTTGGTAAAGGCGGCGATGATGAATTACGTAAAATAGAAGAGAGAGAGAGATATTCCTTTCTCATTCTAAAATGTTTTTTTTTTAAGAATGAAAAGTGACAGATCGACAACGCTTCGTAGTATTTTTTGTAGTAGTAGGTGTTTACGTTATTGGTATTTATTCGTAACTGCGTCACACGAAATACAGTATGGATACACTTCGTGAAATGAAAAAAATCCTATATCTAAACTGTTATTTTCATTAATTTCTTTACTTATGAATTTGAAATATATTACCCTATATGGAGTTCCCGTAAAAGGAGCGCAGACGCTTCCACCCTATACAATTGTTATGTAACTTCCAGAACGTTCCAACCCCTCGGAAGTAATACAACGGTCGGACAAGAACGCCCGAGACGATCTGAAGCGCAGCTCGGTGGCGATGCACGCGGCGTCGGGCGAGCGCGAGCGCGACCGCGACGGCCACTCGGACAACTACAGCCTCAGGTCGTCGGCTGATGTGAGTTTAAATCTATTCATGTTGGTTATATAAAAATCAAATCAGCTTCACGCTGTATCCCGCACACTGCAGGGTAGGCAGAAGGAACGTACTGTTAAGACACTCCGTTCCCCACTTTCTGCCGAATTTTGGAGGCATTGCGTGTTGAGTGGCAGAACTCAACGCCACGCTTGTCCTCGACACCAGAGCGAAGAAATGGAAATATAAATTTAAGTAAATATTTCATCTCCTCGAGTGGGGATCGAACCCACCAACCAGGCGATTTTACAGGCACACCTTGTGCCCCTGATGTTGGTTATATAAATTGTATTATATTGATTAGTACAATGTTATGCACATCTAGGCGACTAAAATTATAGTGGGTTAGCGACTTGATCTTTGATGGGAGGGAACATATATGCATATAAATTAAAAAAAGTCTTCAGAGTTTATTGGGTTTAATCATGGCGGTGACACTTCAGTACTTTGAATCGAAAAAAACAATTATATGAAAACTAGTGCTACTAATTAACTAGTACAATCTTCGTTTGAGGCGAGTTAATAAGAGTCAATATATTAATAATTCAGAGTTAATATGATTAGATATTAGTTTTCGCTATAAAATACAATATAACATTTTCTTATATTTTTATTTCAAATAAAATGAGGAAGAAAACAATCAATAAATAATTTTACAAATTATTTATTATGTTTTCAAATTCAAATAATATATATAATATTTTTTTTTTTGTTGTAAGTTATTTAGAAATTCTTGCAATTGCAACACTGACCACTGTTGAAGTAAAAATCGTCTGTTGAGTGTTGATGACAAAAGATTTAAAACTTTTTGTTATTGTATATATTTTATATACTTTATCAGTTAACTTAGTTTATTAGTTATCCGCCGTCCGTGTTACTGATTGGGTTGTGGTTGGTTCGAACTCTGATAGTGCTGCTAAACTCTTTACGAAATTTTTATACGCTTGTTACAACTTATTATGTTGTTAATATCTCTGTAGGGAGATTTTTACAAATTTCCGCTACCCAAAGATAATTACTAAGAATTATCGTTTAGCAAGAGAGAATCCTATTTTTTTTTTAAATATTTTTAAACATTTTTTAAAGTGTTATTCCACACTTAGGAAAGAAAAATACTTATTTAGAAAACGTATAAAAATTCTTACAATAAAAAAAGTTGTAACAAGTGTATAAAAATTTCGACGTTACTTGATGAGAATGTATGGCTTAGTGGTCAAAGCGCCTGGTCGGTTTCCAGGAGGCGGGGGTTCGAGTCCCGCTGCGTTCAAATTTTTATACGTTTTCTAAATAAGTATTTTTCTTTCCTAAGTGTGGAATAACATTTTAAAAAATGTTTAAAAATATTCAAAAACTACTTATTCGTCAGTGGCACGTCTATTTCTAATAATGTATATTGTCTATGGGTTTTATTAAAATGCTTACTACTACTACTCAGAAACTACTAGTTCAAATCGACAATAGTTTTCATGTTTTTGTTGGATCGTCTATTTATCGAGAAAAGTTTTATATAATTCATATTACATCACTCATTTCTCATACTGCTCATCATACTTGGCAATTACAATTGCAATATAACAAACTTATTTTATTCACCCCACAGATATTAGACATATCCTCCAAGCCCGTATCGGACGCGTTGACTGATATAAGCTCGGACGCGACCGGCCACGCCGCCTGCGACATCGACTACGACTGCGACCAGTACGAGTGCGATAGCTGGGACGAGTGCGAGCAGGATAGTTTCTCTTAAACCTATAAGTGCCGTCTCACTCGCACACATCAACGAGTGCGCACGGGACAGTTCACATATGTGAGGGCTGCATGCGTGGGAGCAGGACGACTACTACTTTGCTTATAGTGCCGTCTCGCTCGCACATACACAGGTAGTACCACATTTAGGACGAATGTGTGCTAGCTTCTCCTTCACTGTCGTACCATCTCGCTCGCACGCATACAGATAATGCATCAAATCACTTGCAAATTCAAATAATATTGTAATGTTGTCACTGTGCTTTTTAATTAAGTGAAATATGGTCACTTAAAATATTTTTATATAATTATTTTCATGACAATGTAGCTTTATGAGAAATAATGTGTATTGTGATTTAATTTAAGTAGGAAGTAGTGAGTTTAATTTGAGTGGAATTAGTATATTTAATTTGAAGCTTTATTTGAAAATAGTGAGTTATTATATTTTCAATTTATATTATTTATTTCAATACCTTATGTTTTGAATTGTGACAATTCTAGTAATTTAAACTAATTTTCTTTATTTAATAAAGAAAATTAGTTTAAATTACTAGAATTATAATTTAAAATTTAATAATTATAATTTAAAATTTAATAATTTCTTCAATTACAATTTATATCCAAACAATAACAAAGAATAAAAAAAAATATTTCTATAATTTGCCGACGTATGATAGATATGTAGATGCTAGATTTTTCAGGGTTATAACTAGACTATGGGTGCCAAACACCACATTTACTTGATCATTTGAAAACATAAATAAACAAATTCACTTTTAACATATTTGTTGATATTATCATTAGATTGCACGAATGCATGAATAAATGCGGAATACACGGTCTCAGTAGGTAGAAAATTTTTGCTATGCTTTTTATTAAATTAAAATGACCGATGTCCTAAAATGTATGTTGTGTAAATGTTTTTCTAAATGTATGATGTATTGTAGTAGGGTAATGATAAAAAAGTAGAATGAGAGTATTTTGCTTATTTTTCATGATTTCAGCGTCGACATTTGTGGCGTTACTAATCAACCCTTAAAGTCTTATGAAATTCTGTTCCTATAATTCCGCCCTGTAATACTTTTTTTGGACAAAATGTTGTTCTGTATACTTTTATTTTACTTATTCTTTATATACCGCAATCATTTTACCTATATTTAATAGCATTGAATGACCAATCTCTATGCAAATTTAAATTTAAGTAGGCAATATTTTCTAAATATTCCTATTTTTTTATTGACACATTTGTATTTAATACCTAAATAATTGATAAATTAATTAATCAGTATTAAAATAACGACACATTATATATTAACTTAAACTATTCATCTCGACTTGCATTTCTTTGGAATTGAATGAAACTACCTGTTGAAAAAAAAAATGCTTTACAATATACTGTAGATATTTCTCATATTTCTTTTTTTATATGCTTTGGTGATGAATGAACTTTCTAAAACTTTTAGTTTTCATAATAACATTTAAAAGCTTAAATTTATTGTAGGTATCACAAAGTGTATAAAATTTGGAATGTGATTATCAGTCTTGTAACATAAACAATATGAACACTCAAAATGTACTTCACTTGGTCTAAAATAAATATACGTAAATATATATAAATATGTGTATGTACTGTGCATTTTCTATAGTCTTATCATGGCAACACTAATATCTTTTTACCATTTCTCTTATTAACGATCAGATTTTTTCTTTTCAAAATATTGTAATGAGTAAAATTATGGAGCATGCACATGATCCTTGTTATAACATTAACTTTTTATATAATAAAATTAATAATCTACATTTGTCGTAGTTTCCTCAATTTCATAATCATATGTAGTAATCAATAGCTTTACTAATTAAAAGCATCAAAGTTTTAGCATTTTGTAATATTAGCAAATGTTTCACTGTTAAAGATTTCTTAAACTATAACCTACATACAATCAGGACAACTGTATTTTTTTTTTCAAATTCACTTTTGCATTCTTATAATATAAAAGCGACGCTTGTAGATTCAATCCCCGATCAATGTAATTAATGATTCCCATTTCCTCGTTCTGGTAAGAAGTGCGGCGTTAAGTTCCACTCAACACGCAGTATCCCGAATTCAGGTGTAAAGCATATGACTGATTGAAAATTACACACATATGCTTTTTTTTAAACGTATATGTGAGCGAAAACTACCCTTGTTAGTAGTTCAAAACAGTAATACACTTGCAATTTTTCACTTTCTATACTTTACCTAGAGAGCATTGAGTTCTCTCTGCCGACTCCGCTATGTGTGAGGTAAAGCGGAAAAAAAAATATATAAAATATTTCGCCTTGCCACTGTATTAATTCCTTAGTGTTTCTTAATATTAAACAATATATTCTTATGATAAACTAGGACTTTCTGTATTAGGACAATACTTTTAGTATTTTCTTACTTATTATTATAGTAATATGAATGTATGTCTAAAAGAACCAAAGCCCTAATAATTTGTAGAATGGATGTACATTGTAAATATCATGATATAATATGTTACATATCTTTATTGGGTTCAAATTTATAGAGATTTTTATAAGAAGTGTGTCCACATTTTCTTTTTATTATTAGTAATATTTTACTATAAATATCAAATTTAAAATTAATAATAAAATCTTTAACAATTATCTAAACAATCTTGCTATACACTTTTATGTAATTATAGAATATAGTCTTATGAACATAAAAGAGTATTAATATATATATAACTAAAATGTGCTTAATGAAAATTTGGATAATATTTCGTTTCTAATAGAAACTATGGCATCACTTATTAATTTAAGATTTTACTTAAAAAGTGGACATGTAAAATATAATTTAATTATAGAAGTATTTTATGTTAATACTTATAGAATTACACTTCTTAATGTGAAATGTATGGAATTTAGCAAAAGCCAAATCTCTGCTTTACTTGTTGAAATAATTTCAGTATTAGTGTGAGTTATCCAGAATTTAAGACAAATGTTTTGTTTTTCTAGTTTTTCTAAGCACCACCCAAAAACCACGCTATTTAAAGACAATTACACAGTACAACAGCTGGTTAATAAAAGGATATGTATATACAGTTCTTTTCATATGTAAAATTCATAGAATATATAACAATATCATTTGTCTTCTTTTCTTGGAAGTAAATAAAGCATAGAACTATATTTTTGTAGGTGTGATTATTATTTAGTACTTAGTTAATTAGTATTTATTTATTGACCGACGCGTCCGTTTTCGACTAGTGCCTTACAGCGGACGGCGGGTTACGTTGCGGGGTTAGACATTATGACCATTCATCGTAATAAACAAAATATTTCATTAACTTTGTTTTTATTACCTTCCAAAGACATCTGATAAAATATAAAAAAATATGGTGAAAAATTTTCGTTATGCCATATTTTTTTATTCAATTATAAATCCTCTTTATACTTGGTTGTATTGTTAAGTTTTACAGACAAATTTTATTGCAGTAAATTTCATAAACGCAATTTTTTTTACAACAGACTTATCTTTAGTAAATACTTGTAACGACACTGATTGTCGCTTATCTATCATATGAAAGCGTCAGTCGATCGATAATAATCGTATATATACTTCATAGCACCAAAATATTAGTGTAGTTTTTATCTTATTTCATCTACGTTTATACAAATATAGTTATTGTAAGTGTTCAGTTAAATTTCACAAATTTTGTGGAACCATCATATTTGCTTATTTGTTATTTTGACAGATGTTTTTTTAGGCTAGCAACAATTCTAGAAATGCCAAATTGCATGGCGGTGCGTCGCTTTTTAGCTTATCATCGCATATTTTCCGCGAATTTTGCAATATTTAATGTAAATAACAGAAAACTATATACAACTTTAATTAAAACTCCGACATTTATATCCACAAGAAAAAGACTGGTAAGATTATATATCAAAATATAATTTCTTATTAGAATTATATAGGTGCATCTTGTGTTTTATTACAAGTATTTTAATAATTGTAGTTAACGCTGCTTATCAGTTTGAGTTCCGATTAATTATTCATTAAATTATGCATAAAAATGGTTTTAGTCTGTTATGTTTCAAATGTATGTTACATTTTGGTTATACCTTAACTACCCCCATATAAGTTAATATTTAAATTTATATGAAATAAAATAAATAATTGGCAACAATAAATTTATATCTTATATGTAAATATTAAATTGCACAATATGTTTTAAAGTCAATTGAATATTGTTTACATTGTACTCAATGTTTTATCATGTATTTTATTTATTAGATAATATCATCTAACAGTTGGATTTTATTAACTATATTTTTATTATATTTTAATAGAAATAAATAATAGACTTTTTACAAAAATATACCAACTTATTGAACACCAATTAATTTAATTCTTACTAAGTCTTACAAGCTTTATATATTTTTATTACTTAAAAAAATATATCTTTAAATAAATCACCATTAATTAGACTGCAGATCATTAAGTATATTATAACTTTAACTTTGTTATGCTTTATTCATTTGTTGTACCTTTTATGATTTTGCTTTATAATATATATATGAAATGAAATGTTCTTAGTTATACTATTGATTATATAATGTTTGGACAAAGAAATTTCATGAAGATATAATTAGTTTTATTCTTTCATTAATGTATGTATAATTCTAATATTTTTTAATTGTTAATAACTTAATTTTTTTGTAGACTTATGTGGCTAATCAATCTTAATCGTAGTATATATTATATTTAAAAGTGACCAATCAATCTACTTTTGCTATTATTAATGTTGTCATATTTTGAATATGACACTAATTAAGTAAAAAATTAACTCACACAGTTCTCGCTAATGTATTGTCAGTCTATTCTCAGCTTTATACTCAACTCAAAGATAGTAGTGAGTTGAGACACAAAACTGATCTGCGATTTGTCTTCCTAGGGAAAAAATATTTAAAATTGCACCATCCAGCCAGCCATTGCATGTAGCGATCAAACATCATCTACCACTGTTGTTATATTAAAAAAAATATATCTTATCATATAGCTTTTTTATCGTTGCCATATCATTCAACAATTACCACCAATCATTTACCTTAAACTTCTCCTTTTAAAAAATCGATTACTTTGTTTTAGCTAAAATTTTGATGTATTTGTTTTTTTTACTTTTAAAAATGATTGACTATTTAACTTCTTGGCTAATTACAAAAATTATACTTAATTGGTGTTTAGAAATTGTTGTGTCGGAATACAGCTTAATAAGTCTTATTGTTTGGACAAACAGTATTTTTAAAAACTTTTTTTTTGTTTTATTTTGGCTTCACGCTGTAACCCGCTTAGTGGACTAGGCAGAGGGAACCTAGAACCTAGTGCTAAGACACTTTCATTAAGATTCCATTAAAACAGTTACATTCTCTACTTTCCACCGAATTCTGGACTTACATACTTCCGCTTACAGTGGCGGACTCAACGCCGCGTTTCTTGTTACCAGAGCGATGAAATGAACATATTTAATTTCCTTGTGTGGGATTCACTCGTAAAGTCGCAAGTTTTGGCCCAAACGTTTTTTAAAAATAATTCACTACTTTTATGTAGTTATAAATCAGTAAGATTTAATTTAAGAGATTTAAAATGTTCAAGAATGTGATTAACATGAATCTTTTAAAACGTCACGTCACGTCATTTCTCACGTTCGTAGTTGCGTATGTACGTGATACAAAGGAAGTTATCGAAAAGGCATATTTCATATCATCGTTTTATGAAATCTAAAAAAATTGAGGCCAGTTGTGGCGCAGTTGGTCAAGCCTATAACTGTACGCGACAGGTTGTAGGATCGATTCCCACTTGAATAAATGAAATATTTAATATTTTCTTTTCTTCGCTTTGGGGTCGAGGCAAAGCGCAGCGTTCAGTTCCGCCACTCAACACGCGCGCACCACGCAGAAAGTGGGAAGCGGCTTATCTTAACATTAACAGCCTCTCTGTCAAGACGTTGAGTACCGCCACTCAATATCTCGAAAATTCGTCGGAAAATTAAGAACATTGTAATTTAACACTAGTCTCCTTCTGTCTTCTCTGCTATATAAGCGGGATATAACTAAAGTCCTTTTAGAACCTTCAGTACCTTATACCTAGATAATGGCATTTACTAACAATCAGAAATTATGTACGTAACCACGTATAGATAAATAATAAAAATATATTTTCAAAACTCGCTATTCCTCGCTATTCAAAATATTAATCCAAATTAATAGTTTTTGTAGTTATTTTTTTTTTAAATTAATTTAAAGGAAAAATTAAATCACTTTTTATATTTTTTTAAGAAAAACATTATCGTAATTCCATATTTTGTTAATAAATTTTGTATAGGTATTAGGTACATACATACATTGTAATTAAAATATAATTATAATTTACCTTATATACTAATACAAATCAAAAAAATAGTATACATAATTACTACAAGTAAACAACTCCTACAATGACATTAGCCAATTTGTGAAATATGACTGGCAAAACAGTTTCTAAGCAAAAACCTGTCACTAATAATAACTCAAGATTTAGATATTTCATATATTTAATTTATTATTTCGTACAAATCGTACAACGGGTTTAGAAGAAGCTTTTTTTTTTCTAAGTCCAAATATAAAGCCGGTGTAGACATCGCGGCGTTTAGTCGGCGCCCAGTATCAGTGGGTGCAGGGTTCACGATGCGCGTCCACCATGTACTGTCAATTTTTGCGTTGTTGTTCCAGTGTTCAAGCGCCGCAGTGTTCACGCCGTGGAACATGACCTTCGAGTATCCAGAAGCTAGGAGAGACGAGACTGTGGTCGATGATTACCATGGAACTAAGGTATTTATTTGTTGGTACCTACTCATTATATTATTAAAAAATATATATATAATTTATAAATCAAATTATAGTGGCGTGGTGGTTATCTAACCATCGCGAGAACTTTATTATTATAATTTAAAAAAATAAAAATAAATTAGCTTCACGCTGTTTCCTACACACAGCAGAGTGGGCAGAGAGAACTTAGTGTTAAGACACTCCGTTCCCCACTTTGTGCCTCTGCGCCACGGCTGGCCTCTTTATTATTATTATAGTTATTAATTATTATTATTATTAATTTGAACCTGCAACTATCGCGCGCTGATGATCTAACCTATATCGCGATACTATCGATTTATTATATTATTTTAATAAATAATTAATGGCTTATTTCTTTCTGTCATATAATTGTAAAAATTTATGATTATTTTAAAAACATGACCTTTTCATGTGTCGTTTACTTAAATACTTTATTTGCATTTAAATATGTATATGTAGGAAAATAATTTACATAAAAGCGGGCAAGGTTGGAGGAAATGGCTAGCGTATCTTCTCTTATCGATACTAAATAGTACTCGGACCGGCAACTTTAAACGATTGTAACATTTTATAGTAATAAAATAATTAAATTATGCCGTCGTGGCGCAGTGGCATTAGCGTGTGACTGTAAACGCGACGGTTGTGGATTCGATTTCTACTCGAGAGAATTATATTTTATTTATTAATATTTTCATTTCTTCGCTAAGGTAACAAAGCATAGCGCGGCGTTGAGATCCGCTAGTCAACACTAAATAAATCGAAAATTCGGCGGAAAGTGGAAAACGGAGTGTCTTAATACTAGGTTCCTTCTACCTACCCTGCTGTATGTAGGATACAGTGTGAAACTTAAAAAAATGCTTTTAAGCCAACCAGCATGTATCACAATAAATAAAAGCTAGTAGAGTAGTAGAGTAAAGTCTGAAGAAAAATAATATTTTTCTCTACATAATTTAATCGCCTTAATGCATTGCAATGATGCAATAAATCCATACTATGTTTCAAATATATGTTCATATGTACTTATATACGAATTAGTACTGCAGCAGCGGATTTCTAGTCACTAATAACCGTCTATCTTCTAATTAAGCGAGTCTGGTCACGTTCACGTATCACGCATTCTCCGTATAGGTTGCATTCACTGCGTTTTACAGAATGTTAAATATGTTAAGGAACCTTATCTGTATCGTACTATATGCGTTATTTTACATATTTACATTTTAGAGCAGTATTCATAAAAAAAAAAATACTTAAATATTTATTTTGCCCTTGAATTAACTAACTATCGTATACTCTTATCTTATCTTTTCTTTATTTTGTTATCTGTATGCATATTCTACATTTCCTTATATTAAAAACATTGAGTGCAATTTGAATCTACCACCACCATGACGTTTAATTAATGACGACGCAATTGCGCAAGTATGGTTCTTGTAATCATAATTTTCTATAAGGTCCTTATATGTCCGGACGTTTAAATGTTTGCTTCTAGGGAATCTTCTTTGCAAATTATATGCTAATGATTAGGAATATAAAAAAATGTTAATAAAAATCTTGTTTTATAACAATAAAATAAGTTCAGTGAACTAATTCCAAAGACCATGATATACTTTAAGATTTTTTCTTTACAATTTAACAATACCACTATTATATGTATTTGCCGTAAAGACACGCACGGTTGCTTATAAAACAAAGTAATAACAAAGTCTATAAAACAAAACAATAGTAGTCAATTCAAAAAATCATTAATATTCCGTAGAAGTCTGCTAACTCTTTGTATTCGTATGGCGTATCACCGCAGGTCTCTCTAGCCTTGTACCGGTACTATTAAGAAAAAAAAGCCAAGTTAATAATAATTCTTACAGAACAACTATCTGTGCACTGACCCCTAGCGTGTTTCGCAAAAAAAAAAACGTTTTTTTCAAATCACGTGATCGTTTTTTATTAGTTCTTATTGTGTTTACGTACAAAAATCTATTTAATATTATTTATTCTTGATGACTGTTGATGGCGCTATTCACCATATGTCGATAACGCTTTGACAATGCTTACAATATCTCATTATATTATTTTTATTTAGTTGGTTATGTATTTAAATTACTTTTTGCATAAACACTGATGTAAATGTCGCCATCACTCAGCAGTAATCTTTCTTAACAATGCAAAACGATTTTTATACAGTGGGTAGTATTTCCAGATGGTAATTGTAATGGTTAAACGACCAAGAAAAGGTTACCCCTTTATTATTTTTTTTTTAATTTTCAGTTTGACTCTGTAGCAGACTCCCCACTTTCCGAATTCTGGAGGCATTGCATGTTGAGTGGCGAAACTTAACGCTGTACTTTGCCTCGACACCAGAGCGGAGATATTAAAATATTAAATTTGAGCCACACTTCGATCCCTCAATCTGTCACGCTTGTGCCCCTGCGCCACGGCTTAATGCGTAAAATAAAATAAAAAACAATATATCAATACTAATATAGTTGATTTCCTCAAACAGATAGCAGATCCTTACCGATGGCTAGAAGATCCCGATTCAGAAGAAACAAAAGCCTTTATAGAGGCCGAAAACAAAATAACCCGTCCATTCCTCGACTCCTGTCCAGTGAAGACTGATATGAATAACCGCCTTACAGAATTATGGAATTACCCCAAATATTCAAGCCCCTTCAGAAGAGGCGACCGTTACTTCTTTTTTAAGAACACCGGACTACAAAATCAGAAGTATGTTGATATTTATTCGTTATTTAGCTATTTTTTATATTATAAGATGCGTTTGTTTTTTTTTTTTAAATATGGATACTTAATAAATATTGGGAATTAATTGTAAATACGACGGTTCGATTCTCACTCGGAAAAATCTATTATTTTCATGTTTTTTTTACAATTTTAAAGTGTTATTCCACACTTTAAAAAAACGTATAAAAATTTGTAGTTGTTCGTAGCGGAATTTGGACTTGAAATCAAACGATTTACAACATGGCATCGAGTACCGCCACTAAAACTCAGTTTCTGTGTATCTGAATTTTAGGTTTCCTCTTACTCTACCCTATTGGCTTATACAGAATACAGTGTGAAACTTGTATTTTGACTTTGATCTATGTTTTTATACTATTTTTATTGTATTTCTTAGTGTACTCTACATGCAAGAGGGTCTAGACAAAGAACCTACTGTGTTCCTCGACCCCAATACCCTCTCGGAGGATGGTACAGTGGCACTCTCAGGCTACAGATTCACAGAGGACGGCTTGACTTTCGCATATGGACTATCTGCCAGTGGATCTGATTGGATTTCTATACATTTAAAAGATGTTCTAACTGGTAAGTGTCATCACACACACATCTTTTATTATTCTAAAGCGCATTGTGGTGAAGTGGGAGCATATGAAGGTTAACGTGATGGTTCTGAAATTCATACCGGAACTCAATTAACCACACTAGTTATTGTTTGTTTATTTATTTAATACTTTATTACACCAACTTAAACATAAAACCGATACAAGATAAAATAAATAAAAAATGATGTAAAGGTGGCCACTGGTGGTGGTGGTACAGGTGATCTCTTCCAGGCAACCCTTACCATAAAAAAAAAATTAAAAAAACATATCGATATTGGTTGGTGTACAAATAATATATTAATATAATAAGCTTACTTATAGATCTACATGCTGTAAATTATATATTAATTTACATGAATAGCTATATAATATATACTGTTGTTATTAGAATAATAAAAAATCCGTATAATCGAAAGTATACAGAAAAATGAGTTTTGTATGTACGTTCTACTATTGTTATGTTTATTAAAGAAACTGGTCGCGGTTGGTAGTCCGGATGATCGCGAATCCATATCACTAATCCATATCACGAATATACTTAACAATCGTTAAGTATATTCAATTGCATTATTGCGATTGGCGTTGAGTTCCGCCACTCAGCACGCAATGCCTCCAGAATTCGGCCGAAAGTGGGGAACGGAGTGTCTTAACATTAGGTTCCCTCTGCCCACCCTGATGTGTTCGGGATACAGCGAGATGGAATAGATGTAGTATTATGACACTATTGTCTACTTTCATATACTTTAGATAAATTACTTTTTAAGAAGCAGATCCCAACAGATTACAATTTGAAAGAAAGGATTTACCTTTTTTTTGTCTTAATAAATCAAAAATGTATGTTTTTTTCTAAAATCAATTTTATATTATCATTATGGCCAATTTTATCTTTATAGCTTATAGTTGTAATGCCGAATCACACATAAATCTTCCATTCTATATATTTTTTTGCTTCTAATTGCTCTTAAGTCTGCATTTTTTTATACCAATCAAGTTTTTGCTAACGTTTCAAATAATTGTAGGCTATTATGGAAATTTATTATAGGTATGTTAAAAAATTATTTTTAGATTAAATTTAAAAAAACAGGTTCTTTTTTTATTGTTATGGTGAAATTTGTTTAAAACATATGTTTAATTTATTTTTTGTTTTGTCAACTTATATTATATTTTTCCTGTATTTGCTATCAACGGGGATGTTGTAACAGCTTGATAAGTTAAATTGACTGTATTGGCTAATTAATGTTTAAATGAAGCAAAAGTGTAACAAGGCGGCGAAGCAAGATAATTAAGTACAGTTGTTGAGTGGATGGTTTAACTTTGTACTTGTATTATTAAATAAAAATACTTTTATGTTTGTTTGTTCCTCAATGCTTATTATCTAACTATTCGAATAAAACCTGAAAATATGTTTTTGTATCGATATGTTAATAAGCATTTGGCACTTTTTATACCAATAAATAACATAAACGATGCCGTCGTCGTAACTTCGATTCCCACTTATAGGAATTTATTATGTAATATTTTCATTTCTTCGCCTTAGTAAGCTGAACAAATTATTGTTATCAGATTCTTAATAAAACAATTCCTTTTATTTATATTGCTGTACCTAATAATAAAATTGATGCAAACCAAAACTAGTACTACAGCTTATTCAATTTTAAACGAAACATGCTTTTTTATCAAGATTTTTTGTAATAAATGTTTTACATAATTTGTGGCTATAAAAACGGCTATTATTTTAGGCAAAGATTATCCAGAGGTGTTAGAGAAGGTCAAGTTCGCGTCAATGGCATGGTCGAAGGATAATAAAGGACTATTTTATTCAGTATGTATTATACAGATGGTTTCTGTTTAAGTCTAAATATTAGAAGTTATTGCAGTACTGTCGACGAGTCGTGGCCACCCTGAAGTTAGGCTTTATAACTTTTCGACATTGTTCACTCGGAAAGAAAATAATCAAAAGCAAGAAAAATCTTAAAATCAAATCTGCGAAGCAATTTACTGCTATCTTTAGGGTGGCCACGATACGTTGGTAGTACTATAGTGACATACGAGTTGTGATCATGATATATGAATTCATGTATATAAAAAAATGAAAGAGGGCGTCAAGCACCGAAAACTTGTAGTGTTTTGTTTATTTTTGTCAATTTAAATAAGTTCAGCTATAAATAAAAATTCAAAAAATATTTCTTATAATTTTATAGAGACTTTTCTTAACACCTAGTATCTATATGCATATTTCCCTGTGAAATACTTCATATATATACATATTAATAAAAAAGTATATATACTCATTTTCATATACCAATTTTCTCCAGCGCTATCCAGACCAAGAAGGCAAAACAGATGGTTCTGAAACAGAAGTCAATCGCGATCAAAAACTCTGCTACCACCGCCTCAACACGCCACAATCTGATGACGTCATTGTTGTTGAATTCCCGGAAGAACCTTTGTGGAGGATGTGAGTTGTTTAACCAAGTTTTAACTTCACGCTTTATTAGTTTAAATACCAGGGCAGAGAGTAGATTAAAGACAATCCCTATCGATTGGTGGAGCTCAACATGGCGCTTAGTCTTACAAAAGAATTCGAAGAAATGAAAATAGTTCATTTCCCAGTTCCCCTACAGGGTATCGAACTCACGACCATAGCGTCTAAAACCAAACACTGCTACCAAGTGTTATTGCGACTCCTATGACGCCATTGCTGTGGACTAGGTACTTCAATTCTGATTGACAAATATTTAATTCACTTTAAATGTAATATGATAGTTATTTTACCCGAATTAATCGCATATATTTAGTTTTATAAGTTTTTGTAAATCAATGGCGGTCACGGGCAGATGACCAGGGCACCACGCAAGGCAATTAAGGATAATAAAAATTTATAATACTAAATGTTTTCATATTTTTATTATTATGTTACGATCAACTTGAAAAGGAAGGGAAATTAATGTGTATAGTGATTATTAAATGCTAGATATGTTTGTTATGTGAAAGTGAATCTTTAGTCTTTGTTTGTGTAAATGTGATACTTTGCGCTTAATTTATTATTATAAAAGAAGTCTTAATTTTATATTGCTTATTATTAAAACAACTTTTACATTGTTACTAGGTGAGATTTATTTCGCAACTACTACACACGGCACACGGTCCGTAAACGTTCATTAGAAATTGTAGCATCCTTGTTACTTATTAGGAAAATGTTTAAATACTACTATATTTATATCTCTTTAATTTAAATTTTAATATTTATATCTTTTTGTGAATTTTGATTTTTTTCAATTGTTATCTACAGAGAAACCATTACACGTATGCTGGGACAAGAGAAACGGGCGTACGTTGTTTTACGCAATTTTCATATTAATTTATACAAAGATTGATTATTTATTATAGAATTAGATCTACCTGCATTTTATATTATTTTTCCTGTATTTTATGTTCTATTTTAATATTTATTACAATAATTACAATCTAGTAATTTCATCAGACGATCTAGTCTAGTTATTTCATTATAACCAATACACAGGTTTTGTTGCATCATTTCTTACTAATATACTAAAGCCCTTGCATCACTATGATATTACAATCTTGTGTTATTTGAAATATATATTTGCGATATTTATGTATGTAACGGTATTCATTATTTATAGTATAAATTAATCGTACGTCGTAGAAAATTTAATTATTTCATATTGTATTTTATTAGATTTTTATATATTAATAAAGATTATATGATAATTTATGAGTAAAGCATTTAAAGTGGATATGACCGCTTTTAATAAAATTTTATGCATGCTACATCTATAAAACTAAGTTAAATTTACCCGCAACAAAGTTTATATTTTTTTTTTGTACATGTCAGGAATCCCAATACTAACAATTTTATTCTTTATTAATTTATAATTCAGAGTTTTTAATATCGTCATGGTTAAGGTAACAGGAAGTCACTATTTTCTATTTAGTATTTATGATCTCCAGAGAATATATTAAAGGGCAAAAGTATTAAACTTAAATAATAATTGTTGGATTATCGTTGTACTAATTTAATTGTCGTTATTGTTAACTAAAATAATAATAGTAGTTATTAAACGTTATACTGGGTGGAAGTGTCAGCGCTCTTTTTACGGGAACAGCATATAGTGTAAAATATTTTAAACCCATACCTAAAGAAATTAATCAAGATAACACAACAGTTTAGACGTTGGATTTTTTTTCATTTCACGATGCTTATCCATACCTGTATTTCGTGTGACGCAGTTACGCATAGATACCAATAACATAAACACATACTACTTCAAAAATAGTACTAAATGTTAATCAACTTTGAACTTTGCCGCTAATACCTACGACTCGATTTGAATGAAGCGTATGCGGCGATTTTCCTTTGACAGGTTTGTGTGCGTGCGTCGTTCTTGACAAATGGCGTTTTATATTACAACAATAATTTTCTTATTTATTTTGTTTCAAAAAATCACTTTCATTCTTGGGTTTTTTTTTAAAAATGTATTAGGCTTTTATAGAGTTGTTAAAACTGATATTTCATTTAAAGTGATGCTGACACTTCCACCCTGTACGTCAGTACGTTGTATGACAAACATATTCAATTTTATTAGATCTAACATAAACTCTGCCACGCCAATAAGGCATTTTGTTACAAAAAATATTTGAAAATTGTAAGATGATATTTCATCGATTTTTGTTTCACATATAAATTGAAACTTACGGGCGAAAATTATTACATCATCAAGGAAATTGAATGTAGATAATCTTCGGCTTTTATCACATGTAATTTGGACGTATACTTTTCGAGAAAATGTAAAATTAAAATAATTCCGCGCTCTGTTGCGGTCGCAAGCTTCGGCTAAGGTCCCGCTGGGGACGCCCTTGCCGCCGATGACGTCCTATCATACAGCTACGTAGTGTTTATGATTGAATGTATTAATCTGTTGGCAAATGGAGTATAATAAAAGTATTATATGTGGTATGCGGGCGAAGCCGCGAGTGGGCCGCTAGTCTCTTTATATAATGCAAATAAATTAAATTGTTCATACATATTTTTTTTAATATGCACATCTGTGGTCCGCAGCGCCGGCGAGGTGTCGGACTGCGGCCGCTACCTCATCGTGACGCCCGTCAAGGACTGCCGCGACAACCTGCTGTTCTTCGCCGACCTCAGCAAGACGCCCGAGATAGCGGGCAAGCTGCAACTCACGCAGATTGTACACGAATTTGAGGCTGACTATGAAGTAAGTACTTCTTTATGGTAAAATAGACCAAGTGTTAGGCCGTTGTGACGTTATTTTGAGTCACTCAAGTGACTTCACTTGTCCTTGCTTAACCATAAAACATCTCCTTTATAAATTTATTTATTAGAAATAAGAAACATTCATCATCAATATTTAAAAGTAAACATGCGTTTAGTAAGTATGACCTAAAAGAATATTATTGATATAATTCGTCTTAGTTTATATTTACTCTGGGCTGGTGCACCCCAGTATCAGCTTGACCCATTTGATCGCATACAACGTAGAGCCATTCGAATCGTTGAAGACCCAATGATCTGTGCAGGGCTTGACACATTGACTTTGCGCGTCACAAACTCAAATATCATCCCCACCATTTGGATACGTGGCACTCCACTACTGTGCAGTTTCGCAGGATTTTCCTTCCACTGTGGAAGTTCCTGAAGTATTTCCAGGTCAATACGACATGAGTACCTTCAAAAAGCGTGTCTATCTCAACCTTAATATCAGCAAGGCACCTGTAGCTCCTCTGGTGTTACAAGAGGTCGTGGTTATGAATTTGTTTCAGAGGAATGAAATATTTTGATTTCCTCTCTCTATTAAAAAGACAAGGCGCGGCGTTGAATTTCGCCAGTCGACACATAATGGATCGAAAAATTAATGATTCCTAACGGACTATCTTAACACTAGATTCCCTCTGTCCATCCTGCTACATGCGGGATACAGCACTATGAAAATTTATTAGCTTTATTATCTAAAATTGTAAATTATATGTATTTGTTTCAGTACGTAACAAACAATGGGTCAGTTTGCATATTCAGGACCAACAAAAACGCTCCCAACTACAAACTTATTAAGATAGACTTAAATAATCCTGCGGAGGAGAACTGGGAGACACTTATACCGGTGAGGAAATGTTTTAAATATTAGTTAAAATAATAAATAAAAGTAACCATAAAATAATTTACTTATATTTGATTCTACCTCTTTTTTGTTAATATTCCTTACACGTTTTAATAATAAACGAATTAATTACTTTATAACTCTAAACGTGTTTTTATTATTCATTTTATTAAAAAAAAATAGGAGCACTCCCGCGACGTCCTCGACTGGGCGGCGCCTGTCGACAACGACAAGCTGGTTGTACATTACGTTAGAGATGTCAAGGTAAAACTAATAAAAAAACCTTTTAAAGTATATTAACTTTTAATAGTATTTGAATTTTTTAATTACTTATTAAATAAAATTACTATACATATCTTATCAATTTATATATTAAAATAGGACCTTGTTGTTGAGGAACATGTGAAATTTAGTATTTTTTCTGCATTTACATTATGAATGTGTAAAATATATATTTACAAGCAACTGATTCACATTCCTTTATTAAAAATGTATTAATAAAAATCATACATCAAAATTGTCTAATATTTTTTTTTACTTTTATTGAAACAAAAACGTAATTCCAGAGTGTACTCCAAGTGCACACGGACGCGGGTGAGCTGATACAAGAGTTTGACCTGGCAGTGGGCTCCATAGTGGGCTTCTCCGGCAAGAAGGAGCAATCGGAAATTTTCTACCACTTCATGTCGTTCCTCACGCCCGGCATTATATATAGAGTTGATTTCACCACCGGCAAGCCTTATACGCCTACTGTGAGTTTTTATCCTACTTGTTTAGTACACACAAAGTGTGACTGTAAAATCGACTGGTTGTCGATTCGATCCCCACTCGAGAAAATGAAATATTTATTTTTCATTTCTTCGCCCTGGTGTCGAGGCAAAAGCGCGGCGTTTAGTTCTGCCACTCGACACGCAGTGCCCCCAGGACTCGGTGGAAAGTGGGGAACGGAATGTCTTAATACTAGGTTCGATCCGCCTTCCCTGCTGTGTGCGCCATACCGCGTAAAGCTGATTTAAATTAATTTTAAGTACCAGACTTTGATCCTCCTCTAAAATCTAATTATTTTAAAAACTGTTATAAATTTATTTAAAATATATATAAAAGAAATATAAAATATATTCTACTTCTGGGAAAGAAATGTTCTATAAAGTAATATCATCCCTCACGCTTAGTTAATCCTAAGCCATAGCGATAACGAGACGAGCCGCCCTGAAGTTAGCTGAAGATGGCTGCTCTAATTTGGTTATAAAAATATTCTTACTTTTGATTATTTTTTTAAAGACAAGTGAATTTTGGAAACTACTTTCTTTAACAACACAGTATTATATTTACTAAAAATAAAAATATCTAATCTTACTAGAACTGAACATCTAATGTTCAGTAAATATTTTTATACCGCGTGTATAGTTTGCCTTTTTTAACTAAGCATTTTTTTTTATTTAGGATAACTTAAACATTTATATTAATGTTTACTTACATAATATTGTAGTTCATTTAAGTTGAAAATAATGTTGGTATGTTTATTCAGGTTTTCAGAGAAGTAGAAGTGAAAGGTTTCGATGCATCACAATACGAGGCTAAACAGGTATTCTACTCCAGCAAGGATGGCACTAAAGTTCCTATGTTCATTGTTTCTAAGAAGGTAATTTGTATAAAATATATGTATGCTTACATTCATATGCGTATGCTTTAATATACTATGTCTAAGCACTTATAAGAATAAATTAATGTAAAAAATAAGGTTGTTATTATAAAACTGAAACGTATTAAATATATATGACACCATATATAATCTACGATAAAATAAATTCTTTGTATTACCAGAACTCTATATATAACACAATTTTGTATTATTTTTACAGTATGATCGATGAGTTATGGTTGCTTTGAAGTATACAGAGAAAGCTAATTTTAGAGTAGCCACGATTCATCGGTCGCACTGTATAATCTGTGATAGATTTAATGTCTTTAAATTCAACATACTATAATATATTTTTTACATAATTTTAGCTTATTGTATTATTTTAAGAACTTGCCCCGCGACGGCTCCAACCCGGCGCTGATGTACGGCTACGGCGGCTTCAACATCAACGTGCAGCCCAGCTTCAGCGTGACGCGGCTGGTGTTCATGCAGCACTTCAGCGGCGTGGTGGCCATCCCCAACATCCGCGGCGGCGGAGAGTACGGCGAGCGCTGGCACAACGCCGGCCGCCTCCTCAACAAGCAGAACGTGTTCGACGACTTCCACGCCGCCGCGCACTACCTGGTGGAGCAGGGCTACACGCGCGCCGCGCTGCTCACGGCGCAGGGCGGCTCCAACGGCGGCCTGCTGGTCGCCGCCTGCATCAACCAGCGGCCCGCGCTCTACGGCGCCGCCATCGTGCAGGTCGGGTTAGTACATTTACTTTTATTTTGTCTTTTATTATAGAGTTACATTTTGGGAAACAATAGTATTAGCTTACTACATTTAAAAGGCTAACAAAAGTTTACTACCATTTTATGCACTAAAGTCGACAAAGTACTTTACATGTGATATCATTTGATTGGTTTGTTTTTTTTTTAAGTAAAAATATGTTAATCTGTATATTGTCAAAATAAAACTGAGTTTAAGTGTAAACTTACACAATTTTCTTTTTGATATATCAAAAAGTCTTCTGAGATTTATTTATATTCTCGAATCTCGAATTTTTGCAAAAAGTGGAAAAGGGGGTATCTATTATCATGCCATATACTATTACCCCTGGGTAATAGTACTAGCTTTACACTGTATTCTGCACATAATAGGGTAGGCAGAGAGAACCTGGGAACCCTCATTCCCATTTAGTCATGCGTTAGAGGTAAAATAGTAAATGATTTTATTTTTATGTTTCAGAGTGTTAGACATGTTACGGTTCCAGAAGTTCACGATCGGCCACGCGTGGGTGTCGGACTACGGCAGCTCTGATAACAAGACGCAGTTCGAGTACTTGCTCAAGTACTCGCCGCTACACAACATACAGGCACCGGACGGCGCGGCGCGCGCGCAGTACCCGGCCACGCTGGTGCTGACGGCGGACCACGACGACCGCGTGGTGCCGCTGCACTCGCTCAAGTTCGTGGCGGCGCTGCAGCACGCCGCGCGCGCCGCCCCGCAGCGCCGCCCGCTGCTGGCGCGCGTGGACGCCAAGGCCGGCCACGGCGGCGGCAAGCCCACCGCCAAGATCGTACGTAAACACTGACCAGCGGCTATTACTAAAACCTCATGCCAATTACATTTGAAACTACAGAAATGAGCGCATATTCCCCATAATATGCATTCACGTTTCTATATCTGTAATTATTTCTCTCTTTGCTTGTACTTTGCCTGCCTACCTTTCTATATTTTATACCTTCATCCAACATAAATAATTCTTCAATATTTATAAATTGATTTGTTTATTTTCAGATCGACGAGCACACAGACATATTGTGCTTCATGACGCAAGCGCTGGGGCTCCACTTCGAGAAGTGATGGAGTGCCATAACAGATATATAGTATTAATTGCATCAAATGAAGATTGTACTAGTATTATGTAAATATACAAACACACAAAAACCACAGTCAGTTGATTACCTCAGGTCTTGTCGTGAGATCGGTGATATTGTTATGCATTGCTACTATTTTTTATTGAATAAACTTTGTTTTTATTTTTAATATATACGTTTTTTTCTATATTCCCTAATAAATATGCGTTCAAATGTGAGTCACAATTCTTCAAACAAATCTAAATATGACAGTCGATTAACATCCCACTAAGAATGTCTTGATACAGAAGGCATTTTTTTTTTACTATCATTAAAAGTAGTTATAGGAATTCGAAAATTAGGACTTTATTTTATTTATACTATGCTTATGCTAATTTAGAAAGAGATACAATTTTTGGCTGCTTTTTTTTAGTTCCTAATTTTTGCTGTAGTCAAAGTCAAATAATTTTATTCAAAACAAGAAGTTACATGCTTCATTTTTTGAACGTCAAATAATTTACCACCCGTTCGCTAAAGTGCCTCCTCTAAAATTCTGAGAACTTAGCGGGACTTATTTTTTTAAAATCAATTATACAAAATTACATTTTAACGTTTCTGACAATGATACTTTGAAACAGACTGGAGCGAGAGGTGCAATAAGTTTACTCCTATTGCTAGTATTGATATTATGTACATCACCAATTTTGGCAAAATCTCTAATATTCTTCTTAATGTACATAACATATACAAATTTTATGTATTGAGATGCAACTGTCAATATATTTATTTCTTAAAAAAATTGCCTTAACGATTCTTTAGGGCCTAAATTATAGATTCCTGATGTTTAAAATTTATTAATGGTCAGAAATAAAAAAACATCACGTAAAAAAGAAAAAATAATAACAACAATTTAATACTTTAAAGTTTTTATTTCTTTATTCTTACACAATGCTAACAGCACGAACTTCCGTAGGGATTTGCTCCACTCACATATAATAATATAAAATATTAGTTACTTAGAACAAAATAAATAAAACACTTCTTAATGCCACCACAATGGCGTATCTATCGTGTAATAAAATTAATTTCTTTATGCGTTGTTACTTGTGCAACATCCAACATGAAGAAATTCTACCGTTGGCCTCGATTTAAAATCTTTTTGTTTTTAACAGAAAGGTTGAAACTACGAACTATTTCATCTAATTCTGTTCGTTTCGGTACCGTGACAATTAAATATGAAAGTTCGATACATTTCGTACGTTAGACCCATTACAGTGAAATGTACGTACACGGGGCGCGCACGACCGACCGGGCGTCACTTCCCGCGAGGCGTGACCTCCGACCAATCGCAGCCCGCACGTGCCACTTATAGTGTATTAATTAGTTCTAGTTAATTAATGGCTATATAACGATACAAGTGACTAAAATTAACAAGCAACCTTACATAGTCGGTTAGGAGCACTACCACTAACTAGTAGTTTCGAGAGGGGCTTACTCTAGAGTTCCACATTTCAGAGTGTAGGGTCGGGGATGGGGACGTACGTGCTAATGTGAATTTAAAAATCGAGGCCACAAGTCGTCCTAATCGCGGCATTCCCGGTACTTAACTACGTGCGTGAGGAGGGCGGGGAGGGGAGGGGAGGTAAGGGGAGTGGAGAATGCAGCGATTACTACCATTACTGTAGAGCTAAACCTAGAGTCACCATGGCCGCATGATGCACGCGCTTGTCGGGCGTCGCTCCGACAAACTCATTTGGTTTGGCTTCACAGCCTTGACACGTTCGTTTCTACATATTATATGATACCAGTGTCTATTCGATAGCTATATAAAAACGAGATAGCTGCATTTTATAACGATATTATTATCCTAATTTTAAATCTACGTTGACTTACTTGTGTTGATTCAGATTCGACTCGTCGAGTTTTTGTATATATTTACTTTGCAATTACACAATAATATAATAATATTTCAATAAATACATCGCTTATATATAGATAGATTTTATGGTTTCGCGTTCAGTTCGATAAAGTGACAACAGAAAAAGCAAAGTACAACAAAAGAAATATACATATTTGTATTTGTAATATAATTAGGTTAAAGTTTAGAAAGATAAAGAGACTACAATTTGTTGCAAGACCCGAGATCAGGAGGGCGGAGGAGGGAGGGCGGCGGTGAATACGTCATGGCTGGTGGGTAACGAAATAAACGATGTTGCCTGATGCGAGGACTCCCGAACTATTTATTTCGCGCCGTGAGATATTCCCGTGTTGCTGTGCGGCGCCCTCACTCGATGCCGTTGGTGATCACGTTCGACTTGGCGCCGGCCGGGAGGCTGCTCTGCATCCTACAATTATGGTTTATTAATTCATTTAAATATAAAATTTAATTAAATATTAGTAACTTTTTGACAATATAAGAAAATTTTACATTTTTTTTTTACTTGAAGATACATTGAGGCCAATCTAAGAGCAGGGGCACAAGTGTGCGACTGAAAACGCGACAGTTTATGAACTATTTTAATCTCTCTGGTAATGAGGAAAAGCGCGGCGTTGAGTTCAGCCACTCAACCCGCAATACCTCCTACCCGGCGGTGGCGGGCGCGTCCAGCCCCATGACGGAGAGCGCGCGCAGGGCGGCGCGCGCGCACTGCTCGTGCGAGTGCGCGGTGGAGGCGCCGCCGCCGTGGCACATCACTAGCACTACGACACATACCCGGCGGTGGCGGGCGCGTCCAGCCCCATGACGGAGAGCGCGCGCAGGGCGGCGCGCGCGCACTGCTCGTGCGAGTGCGCGGTGGAGGCGCCGCCGCCGTGGCAC
>JAATLQ010025162.1:0-13798 GCA_013421005.1 Heliconius erato x Heliconius himera
CACCCAGTCGTAGCCGATGTTCCAGAGGATCGGACCCAGCACCGATCCCTGTGGAACACCGGCCGACACGCAGAACTCCTCCCAGCCTCCTCCAGGAGCGGGAAAGGTCACAGACCTCTCGGACAGGTAAGCCCCGATGACGCGGCGCAGGTATGGAGGCACACGGTGATAAATAAGTGCCTCCTTAATGCAGGGCCAGGGCAGGGAGTTGAAAGCGTTGGCGATGTCTAAAGATACCGCCAAGACTCCATCGCCCCGGGCCACCGCATCCTGCGCATAGGACTTCACCTCCAGTATGGCATCCACAGTCGAACGGCCACTGCGGAAGCCATACTGCTGGTCCGAGAGGTCCGGACCTGTCCCCTCCAAATGGTGTTGTAGCCTCTTCGCTACAACACGCTCGAAGAGCTTGGCGATCTCGCTCAAGAGCACTATGGGCCTGTAAGCGGAGGCAGAATCCGCCGGGCGACCCTTCTTCTTAATGAGGACTAACCTGCCTGTCTTCCACCGCTGTGGAATTATGGCTTGAGCCAGACAGGCAGTGAATAGTCCTCGCACTCTGGGCCCCAGTGTTGGGTTCGAGCCTGTAATCTCCGCCCTCCACCAAATTTATCAACTGCCTTATGATAGCATTGTTATTATTTTAACTTTAAGCTGTACTGCTCATATATCAAGGTAAGTAGATGGGACTCGGTATTAAGACGCTCCGTACCCCACTTTCAGATAAATTTCCGAGACATTACGTGTCGGGCGGCGAAACCCAACGCCGCGATGTTGTCTTGTTACCTGAGCGAGGGAATGAAAAATTCTGTCCCCAGATTCGGAAACGAATCCAAAACCGCTGTGTCTAGAATCAGACGCTGTGCATAAATTAAATAAATTATAATGAAAAAAATATTTTAAGCTGTATGTTTTCACTCTAATTATAACTCTAAAAATAGTGAAATGAATTATTAAAGAACATTAGACAGCAATTAGAACCGCTATGAATGCGAAGATCGTTTATTTAAATTTAAAATACCTCGCCCTAAGGCAAACTAGATGTTTTTTTTAAGATCACGCTGTAACCCGCACAATGCAGGCTAGGCATAGGGAACCCGAGAATCTATTCTTAAGACACTCCGTTCCCTTTACACTTTCCACCGGATCCTGGAAGCATTGCATGTTAAGTAGCGGAACTCAACACGATTGTTACCAGGGCGAAGAAATGAACATATTAATAAAAAATATTTCATTTCCCGATTGGGAATCGAACCTACAGCAGTCGTGTCGTGTACAGACTGACTTTTGAAATGATCAAGCCCAACCAATAGCCCAACCAATTCCTGAGATTAGAGCGTTTAACAAAACAAAGTCTAGCTTAATAATATTAGTAGATATAGGAAGCGCTTATGCTGTATTTGGTGCCAAAATGAAGAAATGCACGCACAGCGTCTGACTGTAAACTGTGACTGTAAAGGTTGTGGGTTCGATCCTCTCTCGTGGAAATGAAATATTTTTATTTAATCGCTCTAGTAATAGAATAACACGCGATGTTTTGTTTTGCCATAGTCCCACCATTCAACACGCAAAAGCGCGGGACGGAAACGGAGCATCTTAACACCATGTCCCCTCTGACTACCCTGCCATATTCCATATACCGAGTGAAAATAAAAAAAACTAACATAACTAAAGAAATTAAACTAAAATTTAACATTTATAATATGAAATATTTAAAAAAAATGCTACATATCTCCATACATACCTGCCTATATAATACAAAAAATCGATGCAAATTATATGTAAATGATGCCTATTGCTATTACCATATTGTTCATCAGATCGTGATAGTGACTATCGCTTTCACTTAGTTGATTATTGTATAATTCTACTTTCGTTATCATTTGACTATGTAAATTAGTTACATATATAACAGAAGTCAGGGAGAATGTAGTGTTCAGGCACTTTGGTTTTTTAGTTTTTAACCGATTTCCGTAAGGAGTTGTCAATTCGATAGTTTACCTCATAATTTTTGACTAGGTGAACCGATTCTGATTAATCTTCTTTATTTGAAAGCTGTTGCTTTTAGTATGGTCCCATTTTAATTTGGTCCATTTCTGACAATGATATCCATAAGAAAATTTTAAGTCTTATATTTTTTTTGGGTAGCACAGGGAAGTATCCCTGTGCACAAAAATAGAGCTGCACTACTGTTCTGCAATTTTTTCTGCTAATTACCTACTTGAAATCAGAATCGAACCCGCGATCCACACACAACGTATTAATTAGATATAGACACGTCTCACATAATATTTTTTATTATCACGTATCATAGAATAAAAGTTTAACTTCGAAAAGTGTAACAGTTAAATTTTAACGCTTCATAAATAATCTTTCACCAAACAAAAACGAATATTATTCTAATAAACTTTTAAAAATTAGTACGTTTTTAAAAGAATAACTGTTTTCTATAGTTAGCATTTTTCTGTATTATTGAGAGGATGGCGAGAGAACGAATAGCGTTGTGGTGCAGTGGCCATCATCTGACTGTTTAAGCGATGGTTGTGGGTTTGATCGTAGGCGAAGAAACTATTTTTTTATTTTTCTATTTCTAGTAACAAAAACCATAATATTGAGATGTGTAGGTATATGAGTTAAAAATATTTCAATTACATTTATTATAAGAACTAGAACTATCAAAGCAGACATACGTCATGGCGCAGAGGCACATATGTACGTGCGCGATGCGACGGTCATGGGCTCAATTCCCACTCGGGGCATGAAATATTTAATATTCTCATTTTCTCGCTCTGGTAACGAGGTAAAGAGTAGCGTTGAGTAGCAGCAGAAAGTGGGGAACGAAAGCGTCTTGATAGGAACGGAGTATCTTAACACTAAGTTCCCATTTTCCCTCTGCCTACCATGCTATGGGTAGCGGGAAGCCAAAAACTACTTAATGGTTGCTTTATTAACAACAATTATCAACATAAATTATACTTTTTAATTTCCAAAACAATAAAAAATGAAGAAAATTACGTCTTCAGCATCTGATTAGAAACAAAGTGATTGTGGGTTCGACCCCAATCAGGTGACTCTTTACATTTACATTATTTTAATTTCCGTGCTCTTTTAAAAAAGATGGTAGTTGAGTTCCCTAACTCGACACACAATATTTCCAAAAGTGGGTGGTGCATGGGGAACGGAGTGTCTTAACACTTAGTTCCCAGAAAACCGCGATACTGCGTGTCGATATTGTATTGTGCGAATTTAAATTCCTCTACCGTTTTCATATATGTGATTTATCGACAACTTTACTTTTAAATGGAACTGAAACGTTGAATTATTACGTAATGTTTAATTATATTTATATAATAATTAAACAAAAATAATATTTATAATGATATAATATAAAAGATAATTCTATAATCTTAGATCTTAATGAGGTATTTTATTATAATAGAAAATAATGCTATATTTCTTTTGTGAATTTGTTTACTTTTGGAGTTCCGTACATAAGAAAAAAAAATTCTTATAGGATCTCTTTGTCCGTCCGCCTGCGTGCTCGTAACTCAAAATCATTTTGTCACATAAAAATGTATTGTAAAATTTCTAAGTTAGTGCAATCAAAAGAAAATATTTTATGCTTCGTTTTTGTCTAGTGTTCTATAAATTTCTCCGCGTAATCAAAACTTGTAGAATACTTCTCGCTGACCTAGAATTATAAAACAATTGGTGATTCATAGATCTATTACAGAGAAAATCTATAAAAAATATATTCTCAAATTTTGTAACACAATATTTATTTTATCAGCTTCACGCTGTAAATTTCGCACACAGCAGGGTAGGCAAAGGGAACCTAGTGTTAAAAAACTCCGTTCCCCACTTTCTGTCGAATTCTGGAGGTATTGCGTGTTACTCAAAACAACGCTGCGCTTTGCCTCGACACCAGAGCGAAGAAATGGAAACATCAATTTAAATAAATATTTCATCTCCTCGAGTGGGTATCGAGCCTACAACCAGTCGGTTTTACAGTCACACTGTGCCACTGCGCCACGACTGGCCTCACAATATAAGCTTACAATTATGAATTTGGTCCTGAATCCTTGGTTGATGAGTCCATCTCGCATTTGACCAGGTTTTTATATAATATAATATGTATATGTAATATAGTAAAACAGCAAAATCTGAATATTTGCACTTGCACATCGGACGGATTCAGATTCAGAAATAAGTCCCGCATCATCACATAATAACCTATAATAAATAGCCTGTAGTGATGTTAACCGTTAGCGTTTATCAACAATCATTAAAAATTTAAACCTAAATTTCGGTGATAAATTATGTTAAATACAGATATCCTAAACTCCACATAAACGAAATTTTAGGCACCATCAAATATATTTCTCTATTTAGTGATCGGACTAATTTATTATTAGTTGATAACTGTTTAACAAGACAAAGCGCGACGTTGAATTCCGCCACTCAACAAAAAGTCCAAAAATTGGTGTACATGGGGAAAGGTAGAGAGAGAGAGAGAGAGAGAGAGAGAGAGTTTTTGCCGTGTGATCCCGGCTTAGAATAGGATCATCCTAGTATTGGTAGTGTCGTAAGAGGCGACTAAAGTACGTGGTAGAGTCACGTCGCTAGCAATGGCAACACGCATGGGCAGACTCGACCGGATCATTACCACCCCCGGCATTTAAAACCGGCGTTAAGTAGTGGCTTTATGCCACTGCGTTTCGCATCAGCTAATGCCGGGCTCCGGCGCCCAACCCACCTTTCATTTCAGGCAGGCAACGCACCTGTAGCTCCTCTGGTGTTGCACGGGGTCGTGGGCGGCGGTGATTACTTACCAGCACGTGACCCAAACACTCGTTTGCCTTGTCTTTTCCGTAAAAAAAAGAGGGACCCTAGACCATTATGATATAATGGTCTAGGGTCTCTGTTTATTCTGCTATACGCGGGATAGAACAACGAAATCCTCAAGGATCTAATTGAAGATAAATCAACTTTCCTCCATAACCTAACTATAAAAAAATAGTACCTGAAAAGTAATAAAACCTTGTAATGAATATTAGCTTGAATTTTATTCAGTTACTTCTGACACAATATTTAAAATTTCTTGATATTGATATTGAATTCAAAGAAATAAACCAATATTCTCAACAAAAGCAAGTGCTAAATAAACCCTTTTAGATACCACGTGCACACACAAAACACAAATGTGAAGCAAAGTGAATGTGAATGAATTTATTTTGCAATTTTTCAATAAGAAAATATTTATATAAAAATCGAGATGTTTCTTCAGGGACGCGTCGCATCGACTCGCAATGCTGGTAACAGCAAATATTTTTCACATCAAATGCTAGGGATATGAAATGTTTTATTGAATCTCTCGCAAGTTCCAAACGTATGTTTATATTATTATTTTTTCTCTCTCTTTCTCTCTATTTCTCTCTCTGCGTATGCAACAAGATGTTTGAGATGCATAAAAATGAAAATTATTCAAACTAAAAAGTTCCATCACTCAATGCGCAATGTCTCGAAAATTGGTCAGGCAGTAGGAACTCTGCCACTCTGCCTACCATGCCATGCGGAAAGAAACGTGACGCTTAACTTAACTTAATATCAGCATTTGAAAAATCACAGCATTTTGATTATTATCAATATTAGCATACAATGCGAAATAAATGGTATGCTTTAGGACAAAGCTAAAATGGTCAATAAAATCTACACATAACATGTGTGCACATGTGCACTCATGGATACACGTAATCACTCTTTTATACAATTAATCGACACTCATCCATACATGTGATTACACATTTACGCACGTGATTACTCAACCGCAGTGATTACACGATATCATTATTTGATGTAATAATATAAGAAATTATTTTGGAATTCTATCTAAGTTTAAAGTGGAAAATATCCATGAATTATTTGGACTTTAAAAGTGAAAGGAAGTTTAAGCAAAACGAATTTGAGGTTCACAACTACAAAATTTATATAGAAAAAGATGAATTTGAAATGTAAAAATGTGATTTTAATGCACAAAAGTATGAATTTGGAGCTCGAAATCTATTCACGACCTCTATTTCCAAGTGGTGTCGACATAAGGGCATATTAATAATTTTCAATCGTTGGAAAAATTGGAAGCCGATTTGAGAATTTAATCCGCATTGCTTCAAAAGCTCTTCCAATAATGCTTCAAAGTTAAGCCTATTCGTCGGTAGTGGGTTCGATAAATTGATAAAAGTGCATCTATGCGTAAACTCTAGAAAATGGAAATGGTATAAGCGGCTTACGACTACAATGCAGTTCGCAACAAATATGCGTTACAATATTTCATATATGTGCCGATATGTGCGTTAGTTTTAGTTTTGGCTTCTGGGATGTTATTATAGAAATAATATATTAACCTCGACGGTTGTGGGCTCGATTCCCATTTGGGGGCATGATTATTTTCTTTTTTGTCCCCTGGTAACAAGATAAAGCGTGGTGCTAAGCGCTCTGGTAACATACATTATTGAATTCCGCCAGTCAACGCGTAATGTCTCAAGTAAGGGCGGAAAATCGGGAACGATGTGTCTTAACACTGGTTCCCTCTGTCTACCCTACAATGTGCGTGAAACAACATGAAATATAGATGATTGTGATCGTTAGCGTATCTACAGATATTATCCGGGGGGTGCCTGGACTTTAGATTTGAACAGATGTTCGTCGTTCATGTAAATGTTGTTTTATTTATTTTTCGGAGCTAATTTCGTTGTAAGTACAATTTCTGGTGTGGGCTTCAGACTATTGGGCTGCTCTCTTCCTTCCTACTCCCACGATTATGATGATAGTTGGTTCGAGCCCGAGTAAGGAAATGGCTTAAAAATATGAATATAATACGAAGCGTGGTGGTTATGCTACTGTCATGCAATTTCTCTGAGTAAAAGGTAAGTGTAGCCATTTACATAGTATATGAGTTAATAGTTCATATTTTATTAAGTTATATAAAACCAACGACAACTGCCAACTACTGGCAAAGACAACAACTTCAAAATCTATTGGAAACCAGAGATTGTACTTAAACACCAGTCGTTTTTACGTTAACAATATAAATTATAAAACATAGGACAAAACTGAGAAGAAAAATGTAAAAATCTTAGCGTGTTTTTGTTTAAGAAAATGAAACACGAAAAACATGATCATTCGTCAATATAATACGCACAGAAATAGCTATGAGACAAATAATAAAAATGGCACAGACTCATATTAAAACGGGAAACGTACGTAATGTGACTAAGAGGACAATTACTAAGTTCTTTTATTTTCGCGATTACATACAATATTTAAAAAAGGACAGCTTAATTTTTTTGCAGCAAGGAAGGCAGAGTGACTCTAGTGTTAAGACACTCCGTTTACCATTTCCCACCCTATGTTTAATGACGGAACTCAACGCTGTGGATGTCTGCTAGAGGAGGAAATTAAAACAAGTGAATTATAAATAGAGCAAAAAAGCCGACTGCGTAAACAGAATCAATGTATAAAGTAACACTCACGCCATCAGTACAAATCCAATATATCAGTCATCAAAATCAGTTCCCAGGTTTTACCGTTACAAGGTAACAAAGGATCAGACATACTCGTATATACATACGAGCATAGAGAAATATAAAACTCCTATTAGATTGCGTCGCATTCACCCAATAATTTAAATAAAACAAATTTCCCAAGCGGGAATTCGACCCCATGACCGTCGCGTTTAAGCTCAGACACTGTGTGCCGAAGGTCTCAAATAAAAATATTACATACATAAAATATACTTAAGGCCGGTCGTGGCGCAGAAGCACAAAGTGTGACTGTGAAATCGACTGATCGGGGGTTCGATCCCCATATATTTATATTTTTATTTCTTCGCTATGGTGTCAAGGCAAAGCGCGGCGTTGAGTTCCGCCACTCAATATGCAATGCCTCCAGAATTCGGCGGAAAATGGGGAACGGAGTGTCTTAACACTAGGTTCCCTCTGCCTACCCTGCTGCGTGCGGGATACAGCGTTTAATTTGATTTTTTTAAAATAAAATATACTTATTTACTAGTTACAATAACACAAATGTAAAGCATCCTTTGGATAAGTTAAAAACGTATCGACCTAGTTACAGAAGTTGGAGTGTTGCCAAATCCAAGGTGACTTTGCTTCTATACAGGAATTGTATTATCAAGAATCCTGCTTTCAAATAATCGCTTTGAAACTCGCTTCTTTTAATATTTTTCTTGTGTCGTAATAAAGAAAGTATATTTTTTATATTGGAGATGATGCAAGAAATGCAATTATTTAGTGCATATGTAAGAAATTAATATTATTCAACAGATTAAAGTATTTTAATTTGTGAATTAAATAAGAATGTTACAGACAGACTAAAATCTTTTAACAAATTAAAATATATATTTTTTGTTTTTGTGCAATTATATATTTTTAAATTGCTTCCTCTCTTCACTCTTCACCCATTTTGAAGGCATTGAATGTTGAGTGGCGGAACTCAATGCTGAGTTCGTTAGTAGGCCGGTAAAGCCAAAAAATATAAATGAAAACATTTCTCCGAATTCGATCAAACTGTAATCAAATAAATACGTATGTTCATATATATAAAAGGTATGAAATATAACTATAATGAGAATCTTTATTATCATTGTTATATTTTAATTGTCATTAATTTGTTAAGATATTTTATATAGTAACATTTTGCAACGGGATACAGCAAAAAGAAACGGTAAGTGGGAAACGCAGTGCCTTAACACTAGGTTTCCTTTACCTACCCTGCCATTTATATGCGGGCAGCGTTACTTGAACAACAAAGCTATACGCAGTATAATTAAAAAATAATTTTAGTTGAATAATGTTACAGATATAAATTTTATTTGAATAATGAAAGAAATGCGGAACAATCCCGCTCTATCCTGCCGTCACATTCTATCTTTAAATTAATTACACCACTGTATGAAAGAACGAGTTATTTTCAACGGTGAAATAATCTCAAATTTTGTATCAAATGTGCTATCAAACGCCATCTGGACGAATAGCTAGCGAATTGTTCACATAGACTTTCACTGACCTACAATATCGAAAACTTTTCATTTTGCTTCGGAATGCGACCGAAAGATGTCGCTCTCCGCGAAATGTCAGTCCCAAATGTGCCTAATATATTTTTCCTGTCTCGAGTCTCATTACAATTATTCAATAATTAATTATACGCACAAATATTATAAGAAGAATTTTGCTTATATATTAATATTTACTTTAAATTACATCATTACTTGTCCATCAACATTGATGGGGCATCAATAAGAGTTGGTCTCGCATCGTCGGTGCGTCTGAGTTATTCCCAGCTCGCGGGCGTCGGGCGGGAGGGGGCGGGCGGGGGCGGAGCAGTGCGCGGGCGTAGGCTCAGTGTGGCGTGCGCCGCCGCCGCCATGGGCAACCAATCCTCCGCACACTCCCACAAGACCAGGAAAAACGTCCACTGGAAGTCAGCAGGTGATTATAACACCCTCAAACATGCCCTCCCGAACCCCCGCAACGATTGCACCTACACTCGCTAGGATCAGATGCCGACCGACGCCCCAGCCTACACAGCTATTTTTAAAAAGACCGCTCGCTGCGAGCGTGGCGCACCAAAACAAAGCCCTGGGTTCATGTAACGATTACACGCCTTTTATTAGCGACGTAATGTCAATGTGATGTTTTTAAATGTGCATATTATGTGATCATTACGAGTGGGTTTGGAAAATTTATACATTAGTTATAGATCGTTTGCTTTCTTATTCCAGGGCGGCCGGCACTTCCGGGCAAGCCAGATATTATTCCACTTTTGACGGATGATGAGCCCAATGCGATTACGTTGAAATGGGCGCCGCCAGCGCACGACGGAGGCGCACCGCTTCGTGGTTATCAAGTAGAATGTAATCGGCTTGGGTCAGTGGATTGGGTTCGGACAGCGCCCCCTATCGTTTTGCGACCTGAGCTTTTGCTGACAGGATTAGAGCCTCCACACCGCTACCAGTTCCGCGTCGCGGCTATTAACGCCGTCGGCCGCTCTGAGTACAGTGAACTCTCTGATGTCCTCACTGTTAGCTCTGACAACCCGATCCAGCAACCACCGTTGTTCCTTCAACATCTCGAAGATGTGATCGCTCTCGAAAATGACAAAACTGAATTCCGAGTGTCGTTCTCGGGTTTGCCTCCCCCGACTATAGCGTGGTTTAAAGATGATTACGAAATATTCAGTAGTAGAAGGACAGCGATATCTACTGACGAATCTTCTAGTGTGCTAATTTTTCACCAAACGCTACCCAGCGATGAGGGAGAAGTCAAATGCACCGCAACTAATCGCGCCGGTCACGCCGTGAGTAGAGCTAGGCTGTCACTGGAGGCAGCTCCTAAGTTGCGATATCCGAGACAATACGAAGATGGATTATTATACGAAATAAACGAAACTGTTTTCTTAAAAACAACGATTGTGGGCAAACCCACGCCTGTCATTGAATGGCGCCATGATGGTCAACCAATAATTGTTGATGAACGTGTTCAAATCACAAATACGTCGAAGTTTTCTATGTTAAAAATAAATGCGGCAAGGCGAAGCGACCGTGGTGAGTACCAAGTGCACGCGAGAAATGTTATTGGTGAGGATACTGCAGCCTTTTTGGTAACAATAACCGCCCCTCCAGATCCTCCTAGAAACGTTACAGTAACTAGACAGGTCGACAAGTCCATCACATTGGACTGGGTGCCTCCTGAAGATGACGGTGGCTGTCGAATTGGTAACTATGTCATAGAATACTATCGCAGCGGCTGGAATGTTTGGTTAAAAGCAACAACCAGCCGTAAAACTACTGTTACTCTCTTTGACCTAATCGAAGGAAGCCAATACAGATTTCGTGTGAAAGCAGAAAGTCCTTACGGTATGAGCGCACCAAGTTCAGAATCTGATACCATTAAGATTCCAGGTCGGGCAGTAGATATGGAGTTTTTGGCTGTCGAATCTCGAATTATTAATGATGTGTTGACGAGAGAGGAGGGCGAAATCCCTGTATCTCCTGCACCAAGAAGAAAAAGATTGGCCGCGTCTCCAGTCACCGCTCCTGTGCAAGAAGCTGCAACACCTGTACCTTTGCGGAAGCACAAAAAAGTGTCAAGCCCCAACGAGGCCACTAGCAATGAGTTCATGTTGGTGCTGTACCCGGAGGGCAAAAAATCTGAAGACAAAACTGGTGAGTAAAACTAAAATCCATTGATATATGTAGTTGAACATAATATAGGACCCCGTAGAATTATATAAATAAAATAGAATTATTGTAAAATAAAAAAAATCTTTCTAAATTCCATGGGCGGTAATGTATCATTATTTTTAGACAACATCGTTATATAGCTGGCGAATATAGTTTAACTTCGTTAAAATTTTGAACAAAAAAAGTTCTTTAGTCCACTATTTAAGGCGTGTCTTAAATAGTGGACTAAAGAACTTCTTTTGTTCAAAATTTTAACGAAGTTAAACTACATTAAAGCGATCAAGCGAATATTTCTCGATTTATATGTTAATTTATTCCCTGCATTTGCTTAGCAGAAAAAAATCTACGAACATATAAACTATAAGTTGTGACAAATCACTACTTAATAACATACATCATACAATTGTAGTTGTTGTGTATAGGATAGGTCGTCGGGGCGCAGTAAAACAGAGTCTGTAAATACGACGGTTTTAGGTTCGATCCCTGCTCAACATAATTGTTACATATTTTCTCTTTTTCCACACTTTGGTAAACGAAGACACGGCATTAAGTTCTGCGACTTAACAAAAAATCTATTGAAAATTGAAGGAAAATGGCAAACGGAGTGTCTTAACACCAGGTTCTCCTTGTCTATCAGTGAGAAACGTGAATCTGCTTTAATTGTAGTCTGATTCAATTTATAGCTTATATGAATGTTTATAGTTCAAGCTGTTGGCCTACTGCTATTATTATACACTGACGACTAAAATACCACCGTAAAATTGCTATACGCAGCCACTATAAATTACAATGCTTAAGATTTTCCTTTTATTTGTTCTATGTGAGTAACTGGTTCGATTCCTTGTTAGACCAAAAATAAAATTTGACTATAGTTTGTATGGCTGGTTAAATGTGATTTTGCCGAGTAAATGCAGTTCATTAAATATAGAATTTAATATCAAATTATTTTTTCTTAAAGGAAGTGTTTAAATAATTTTTAATAATTGTGTCATAAAAAAATTGCTTTGCGAATAATTTTCTTTGCTATTTGGACTAATTTTGTTAACCTATAAATTGTAAGAAATTTTGTAAAATATACCCAAAATTATGTTAAATTTTTTAATAATTTGGAAATTAGATGCTCAAGAAAGGTGACATACTAAATATGAAGACTCCCTGGAAGATATGTATATATGTATGAAAAGGCTGGAGTATAAATATACCTTATATAATCAGCATCTTCTTGAGTACTTAATGCTTAAACATTCTTAATAATAAATAAGCGAGAAGATTACAACTCCGTTTCTATATATTCATATTATAAACTTTTAGGATTTTGTACCCCAAAAGTTAATCAGCTATGTATATACATATCTACGTATATACATGTAACAACCATATATTGGCAGCTGTGTCAAATTCTTAAGAAAATAAGTGGAAATTTTATTATGCAATGATTATATTGGTATATCTATTTATTTTTGAATGAATCAATCAATGTTTTCTTATAGAATGATGAATGGCTCTGTGTAATGATTGATGAGCAATTGCGAATTTGATTTTTTTATTCTTAAATAGAATATGACAGCCCGACCTTTTTTAAAATTCTTGTGCGCTTAAAGATACGAGTACATATGAACATTGTACGAACTAGTTGTGGATTCGATTCCTCACTAAGAAAATATGTCTTTGTTTTTGAAAATGTTTTCGTTTCCTAAGCGTTGTGAGACAATGACAATGAGTCACTCAACCAGTAGCATTCTTTCAATTGATGGGAAACAGAACATAAGTGTACTAACACTTGATTCCTTTTGTCTGCAAAAAACCTGGCATTAATAATTTTATGATAAAAAAATAAGAAAAACAATATTTTAATGTACATACGGTATGCGAATACTAACTGAAATTGCCGTGGGATTAACACTGCGAAATAAATATTCAAATATATGTATATTGACATTTTATAAAAAAATGTGCTTAAATTGTTTTTGTATTTTAATATTGCTTTATATATAATTGCCTCTTTTATTCATATTTCAGAGAAAAGAAAGTCGTTCCAGTTGGACTTAGAAGATGCTTTATCACCTCCACCTATCTCACTATCAGCACCAGAACTTAGCTCTAGATGTGTTATACCCTTTAAACCACTTCGAAATGCAGTCAGCTCTACCGAGTTACTCCACGAGCGTGCAATGGCAAGATTTTATAAAGCGGTTGCATTAGAAGAAGAACAATCTAAGAGTAAAACACTACACAGAGAACCCAATCACATTCCGTATACCAATACCAAAAGTACCGACCATAAAGATAGTAATGAAAAGCAAAAAAATAATAACATAGAACCTAACGTCAAAACTCCGGAAATATTTATAAAATCTGACTCTATGGAAGCTAAGGAAATTAAATTTTTATCCAATCGACAGGACTCTGATGTCTCTGATAAGTGGCAGAATATGTCGTTTGATGATGATTACACTGCTAGTACTGTATCAACGGATGGAGATTATTCTGAGGAAGAAGACAGCCTTGTTGAGGATGAGGCGAGAGAAAATATTTTGTTGG
>JAATLQ010025163.1:2930-14512 GCA_013421005.1 Heliconius erato x Heliconius himera
GCAGGGTAGGCAGAGGGAACCTAGTGTTAAGACACTCCGTTCCCCACTTTCTGCCGAATTCTGGAGGCATTGCGTGTTGAGTGGCAGAACTCAACGCCGCGCTTAACCTCGACACCAGAGCGAAGAAATGGAAATATAAATTTAAGTAAATATTTCATCTCCTCGAGTGGGGATCGAACCCACAACCAGTCGGTTTTGCAGTCACACCTCGTGCCGCTGCGCCACGACCGGCCTCTTATAGTTTTTATAGTTAATAATATTTTCTCAATTAAAAAAAAATGTCTATGTTTTCCACCTGAAAAACACTAAAAGCGAAAAAATATTAAATATACCCAAATATATAGATACCGCATTAGTATCGATACTGTACTGGTAATAAAAATTGAACAAAATGGCTACGGGATACCTTTGTATGCACAGTTTAAAGCTGTTCTAATGCTGTCATAATTGACAGAATATAAAAAAGTACATCTATAGAGGAATTACACACTCTTTTTACTCTTTTGCAATAATTCAAATATTTTTATATGCCCCTCTGTACTACGATGGCGGCTCTGTTCTAGTTAGTTTGTACATTTATCTTTGAGAATTAGTTATTGTGGCATAACTTTACAGTTAACTTGTTTGTAGATATTGATGTTTTCTATAAAATTGTAGTACAACACTTTGTTCTAAACTTTTTTTTTGGTATTTTTTACACGTTAATGGTAACGATGGTAACCAGGATCTGATTATGGAGCTGGAAGATGTGAAAACACAATACTAAAAAGTAAAAAATAAATTCAAAAGAAAAAAAAATTAAAAACAAGCTTTTATTACTTGTTAATAAAAAAGAACTAGAAAGTTAAATTTTGAACCCGATATATTAAATATTTGCGTTTTTATCGCATACCATTTTTTTATAAATAAAATCGTGTTACATTGCGATTACCAAACAAAAAAAAAACATTTCAGGAATAATGTTTTTTTAATTTGTTACCCCCATCATAATGTAATACGTTTATAAATAAAAAAATTGAGTATGTGATAAAGACGCAAATATTTAATTCATCGGGTTCAAATTATTTTTAACTTTTTAGTTCTTTTTATTAACAAGTAATATTTTGAATTTTAAACTCTGGTAATAATAAAAAATAGTTCATGCACATTTACTTTTTGCGTCCTGCTTGTAGATAGCGCTACCGGGGGGCTATAAAATAATAAGGTGGTCGTTATATGACTATAAGAAGATAATATTTGGGTATATAAGCCGAAATTTGTGAAATTGAACAGTATTCTTAGAGACAAGAAGCAAAATAAAAGGTAAGCCTTAAAACAAAATAAAAAAAATAAATATCAGTTAAAAAGTAGTCTTGTAATAGATTTTTTAAAAAGTTTCTTAATGAATTTGTTTCTTTTTTTTTTAGATTAAATATGAAATTCATTGTATTCTTCGCGTGCGTGGCTGCTGTTGCATCAGCTGAACAGGCTAGAGTTGACTCTCGTGTGTTTGGTATCATTGGAGCCATCTTGGACATTTTAAGGCCTGTCCCTGCATTAGTCGATGAATCCGTCGGAAATGACAAGCCAATCGAACCCATCCATGTCGGCCCCGCTATCATCGATGGATTCGAGCCCATTCATGTCGGCCCCGCTATTATTGAAGGATTCGAGCCCATTTCTGTAGGCCCTGCTATCATTGACCAAATGCCGATTGCACCTTCCCCTGTTATGCCCGTACCTGTGTACCCTAGCCCTGTTTACCCTGTACCGGTGTTACCTTCCTTCAGCTCTCCCCTAGTTCAGCTTATTGTAAACGTAAAATCTGGATCTGCTGTAGCCGGCAACCCCGTTTCTATCGAAGGCATGCCTGACATAATTGCATCACCAGCTATCGTCGATCCTGAGGTCGCTATTGCACCCGAGATCATTGCTTCACCCGCAATCGTCGACCCTGAGATCGCCGGTCTTCCCGAAATTATTGCTTCACCCGCTATCGTCAGCCCAGAAGTAGCCCTAGAATTAGAAAATGTCGTTTCACCCGTAGTTGTTTCTGACATTTGAAAACTCAATTTCATACGCAAGTCTTACTTAATGTTCATTTGGTATAAACAATATGAATTTAATTGTAACTTGATTGAAATAAATTTTACTATCTAATTTTTTTTTCTTTACTGTCAAAATCAATTATCTAATTACAAGTGTGATCTGATCTGATGTATTTAATTTACTCTGGAAAAGTACCGGTGTCTATATACCTATTAAAAATATATGTGAGATGAAGAGCAATATTACGTAAAGTAGTACCAAGCAATTTAACTGATATGTCCACTAAATCACCAGTTTCTTTTTCAACTATAGCTTTATATAATACTTACTGCTTCTAACTAATTAATATTTTAATCTATTTTGGTTGATAATATTGTTCTGTACATTAAAATAATTTTAATTATTCCACTACGCTAACATATTTATAAGATGTATGTAATTAATTACTTTGTAGATCCTTATCCTTTCCTTATTAAGGCTATACTCGACTTCATCCATAGTTATCATGGAACTTGGTCATACAGTCGTGGATCTTACAGTCGTGGTGATAGGACAGTGGTTTAAAAAAAATCTTTTAATACGCATTCTTTGAAAATTATAAACAATTTTGGTAGTCCTGATGTTTAGTAGATGATTATGCATCAGAATTTTACTGGATAATTTGGAGTATTTTGTATTTTTAGCAACACTATAAAACCATCTGTCTTTTTCTTATTTTCTATTACGAAAATCACTATTAATTGTTATTCATTAAAATTTCTATCCAAACAGTTTGTTTTTCAGTTCACAGTTCAGATTTCGTAGCTCTAGGAGAAAAATATAGATATTACATTACTTTTATACTACTTAATCGCATACGACGAAGAACATCGTAAGCAATTATTGCAATATTCTGGTTTCCCGATGGCTAAACAATATAAAAAGTGGGTCCCATGTATTTTTTGTGAAAGCCGCATATCCATTTTTATACGCTGGGCATCGGGAGAAAAAATATATATTCAGTTTGGATCGCCTATATTGTGGAGAGAACCGTCAAATCACGAAAACTACGAACTTACGAACGGGCTACAAAATAAGCAAAATTCTGTGTCCTAGCCATCCATTGATCTGAAAATCAATAGCACATTCAGAATCCCTGCCTCCAGTATGTCCAGGTGTTTCAAGTGTACGTCACCAAGACAGTGAAGATTTATTTATGGATGATAAAAATGAAGATGACTTCGTAATGGAAGAGAATAAAACGCCACATTTAGTAAGATAAAGTGAATTGAACGACCTTGTTCGCGACTTGCAAATATCAAGATCTAAAGCTTTCTTCTTATATTCTTGCTTCTAGTCTACAACAGTGAAACTTATTGAATAAAATACCGACGTGTCCTACTACTGTAACTTAACCCCATCTTTTAGCACTTATTTTACCGAAAAGGATGATTATTGCTTTTACTATGGTGAGAGAGTCCACAGAGACCTCAAGATATTTGAAGATAGACACGAAAATTTTTGGGATGCAGGTATTTTAGGGGGCTACTGCTGGACTATTTGAGGGAAACGGATCAAGAAAACTGTAAAAAAAGAGTGAAATCACTCATTTCTATTTTTTCATTTAATATTTGGCCCTTTTATTTGTTTTTAAGTTTTAAATAAATATTTTATGAACTATTCGTGCCACTTTTTTTCATTATTTTTCCCGTATTCAGCGCATAAGAATTTATAAAAAAAACACACATTTTAGCGAAAGTATATAAAGTATAAACCGTGTAAACTAGTGTTATTATTTATTAATATTTTAATTTCTTCGTCCTGGCACCAAGGTAAAATTTTCACCAAACTATGCTTAAAATGTCCTTTCAAATAATAAAAAAAAATCATCGGAACCGGTTGGCGTAATATTGAGTTACTCATAGATTTGTCGCGCACATGAAATAGACCAAAAAAATAGGACCACACGGGAAGCACTAGCTTTCAAATAAACATACAATCATCCAAATTGTTTCTCCCAGTCTCCCAGTCAATAAAACAAGAGAGTTACTTAAGAACTCAAGAGCCTTGCAAACATTTGTAAGTGCTTCGTCTAAAATTTACAAAAGCGTACACCACATCCAAATCATCTATAGTAGTGGCTATTTTATTGAAATTTAATAAGGGGGTCAGTATGGGAGAATTCATTTCCAACTTGGTTTTGTAAAATTTTAAGTTGAAATATTGCTTTAGTCTACGAGGCATATTATATGGTACATACAATTCAAGTTGACTAACTAAATATTCTGAGTTTACTAAATAGTTAAAAGTTCCGCCACTCAACACGTAATGCCTCGAAAAATTCAGTGGAAAGTAGGGAACGGAGTGTCTTAACACTAGGCTCCGTCTGCCTATCCTTCTGTGTGCGGGATACAGCGTGAAGCTGATTTATATTTTTAAGAATATTTTTCTATTTAATGATTCTGATTTTTTTTAATAAATTTTAAGATTATAATTATAAACACTAGAATTTATTAAATTGTTTTATTGCACAAAAGATAATAAATAACAGTGTGAGAATATCAGAAACAGTATTAATTAATCTTAGAACATTATTTTAGAGCAAAGTAAAATAATATTTTTAAAAAATCAATTCTTACAGTACATTTAGTTAATAATTTCAGGCACATTAACTGGGATAATTGGACCTATTGCCGGGGGCTGGAATAGATCAGGTAAATCAACAACATTTACAGCTTCAGCTTCGTAGTCAGGTTGATCGACAACGATTACCGGGTCGACCTGGATTTCATCAACAACATCGTCATCAACAACGACAGGGATGGGTTGTGGCACAACAACATCAGAGCTGGACTTAACGTTGATAATTATTTGAACAAGAGGAGAACTTGCGTCTGAGGCTGGCTCATCAACAATAGCTGGACCAACAGAGATTGGCTCAAACTGATCAACGATGGCGGGGCCGACAGAGATAGGGGCATGTTCATTAAGACCAAGGAGATCATTGAGCATCTGTTGAAGGGAGGCTGCGGTCGCGGGATCAGTGCTTGGAGAGTTGATTGCAGCTATGATTTCCTTAAGTTGATCTTCCTCATCGACGGCGGAGATAGGTCCAATCATTCTGGCCGAAGCCGCGGCAACGCAAAGTGCGAACACGATAAAGAACTTCATTGTTTCACCTGAAACAAATGAAAATATTTTTTTAATACTCCTTTTCCGCTTTTTTAATATTAATTATTCTTTAATTTGCTTACCTGTGTTTATTAATGTATAGTGACGAATTAAAATCATATTGTACTTGGTTTTATACGTAAAATTATCTGTTCACTTGTATAATCTTTTTTATCAGTATTTTACAGCTCAAAATGATAGAAATTGTTAATTTCCTTTTGATATTAATAAAATAGTTCCTTGTATTTGTAAATGACGTAAACAAATTTATTGATTTTTTAAATATCATAAGAAACGGATTTAAAAAACTGTATTAATCATCCATAACAAAACTCTAGAAACTAGTAGTTCCTGTTACTTTGAAGGTTTTATCAAACAGATGAAATAGTCATGAACCATAGCCTAAGACTACGTCAATATACGACGTTACTAGACTTTCTGCCTTCAAATAAATAAAGAAAGGGAAATAAATAAGAGTTTTATACATATGCCACATTATAAGTACCAGAGGTAGTTTTGAATGCAGGTGCACGGTATAGCCTACAGCTTTGCCTTCCTCGATTAATATCTAAACTTATTCAAATTATTTTTTTGGCTTTATGATATTAGTATTGATTTGGTTTTCCCATTAAATGTCCAAAATGTAAAAGAACTGTATAAATGTGCTGAGACAATTATAATAGAAACCTCAATGCAACATCATTTTATGTATTCTTCTGATGTTACACTAGTAATTTTTATTGTATGCAATAGATTTAATGTGTTTAATAAATTATTCAAATTTAATACTATTCTGTGCTAAGCACAGAATAGTATTAAATTTGAATAATTTAATTAATAATTAAATTGCATAATTGCAATAATTGTGCTAAAGCACAAAAGAGAGGGAAATAAATAAGAGTTTTATACATATGCCACATTATAAGTACCAGAGGTAATTTTGAATGCAGGTGCATGGTATAGCCTACAGCTTTGCCTTCCTCGATAAATATCTAAACTTATTCAAATTATTTTTTTCGCTTTATAATATTAATATTGATTTGGTTTTCCCATTAAATGTCCAAAATTGAAAAGAACTGTATAAATGTGCTGAGACAATTATAATAGAAACCTCAATGCAACATCATTTTATGTATTCTTCTGATGTTACACTAGTAATTTTTTTTGTATGCAATAGATGTAATGTGTTTAATTAATTATTCAAATTTAATATTATTCTGTGCTTTAGCACAATTATTGCAATTATGCAATTTATTGCATTCCTTCATTCTCCCGATTGTAAATCGATCAAACAATCGCGTTTACGGTCACATCTTGTACCACTGTGGCCGCCCTTTAAAATACTATGTGGTATATTATTATAATTTCACGCTGTATTCGGTAATAGTAGAGTGAATCTGGAAACCTAGTGTAAAGAACTTCCATTCCCATTAAGACACTTCCGTATCCCATTTACCGGCGAATTATGGGGGCAATGTGTGCTGAGTGGCGAGCTCAACGTCGAAACAGAAAAAAAATGTTTTTAAAAGTCACTTATTCATATATTTGACTACATGTGTTCATATTTTAAATAGATAAATAACTAGATTGATATTTGAATGAATTTCAAACGTTTCTTTCCGTTGTGGCTCCATTTTATATACATTTTCCACCAGCTTAGTCTGATGTCAACTTTATGTACGATAACATAATAATAATGCCGAATTACAACGGGCTTAGTTTTATCATTTAATTTTATTGAGTTTTAAGTTCGTCTGGAATTTTTTTTCATCAATTATTTTATTAGTGTTGTGATGTTTTTGAATTCTATAAAAGAGATTACATTATTTTTTTGTTAGTCTTATAGTCTTGGATGCGTCAACCTTAATACAATAGTGACGTAATGTTGATAAGTCCAGCGTGACGTAGTCGTAGGTTCAATTCTGACTATAAAGAACGTATGACGACGAGTGTCACTGACGCCGAGGAAGACGCTATCGGCAGGTTCATTCGCCGTGCAAATGAAGGTTCCGTGATCGATGTAGTGAAACACAACATCAAAACTGCTTTATTTCCTATAGAGATGAGGATGCAATAAAAATATTACGCAACCTACTAAATACACCACAATTAACATGACCAACGACAACAAAACACGCATATTGATAAATATTCATTTCACACTTTAAAAAGAAATCAACAACGCCAACTTTACCCAATAAAAAGGCACGGACAACATAAGTCTGTGGCGCCTAATTCATATTAAAAAAAACTATATTTTTGTAATATAATAAGATCTTTGGATTTAAGAAAAAAAATCAGCTTCACGCTGTATCCCGCACACAGCAGGATAGGCAGAGGGAACCTACTGTTAACACACTCTGTTCCCCACTTTCTGCCGAATTCTGGAAGCATTGCGTGTTGAGTGGCAGAACTCAACGCCGCGCTTTGTCTCGACATCAGAGCGAAGAAATGGAAATATAACTTTAAGTAAACATTTTTTCTCCTCAAGTGGGGATCGAACCGACAACTAGTCAGTTTTACAGTCACACTTTGTGCACCTGCACCATGACTGGCTTCTTATCTTTAGATTTCAAAATTTATTTATTTGGATAAGTTTAAAGTCTTGTTATTCTACCTGCCTAAAAGTCGTGTTTTGTAAAATATACATTGGAATACCAAAATATACACGAGATAAATCCGGTTAACAAAATCAATCAAAATAATTTTATTTTCCCGTTCCCTTAGATTAATAGTCTTTGAAATAGTTATTGTATTAAGGCCAGTAATGGCGCAGTGGCACCATCGTGTTGAACGCGATAGTTCGATTTCCACTCGAAGAAATGAATTATTTCATATTCACTCAACGCCTTCAGAATTCGTTTTGTTTGTTTAATCATTCTAACTATATTTCTACAAATTCCACTTTCAGCGCAAATTCAAGATTTCATGTAGGTATTGATAGATGAGTCCTAACTCAATGGAGCAATTTTTTACCAGAGCGGATATTTTAAACTCATTAGCCCGAATGAGGAACGAACCCACTACTGTAGTGCTTATAGTAAGAGTCGATTGTGCAATAATTGGCGTATAATATTATTGATCATGATGACGTCTTTAATCATCGTGTTATTATCAACGACGTAGTTGAAATTCAATTACTAATAATTTTTATTACCGTCATATACATAGTTTAAAGATATAATATAATTTATTGTTTTTAATAAAGCTAATATCATCTACCGTGAAATTTTCGCGTTTTACATCGTGAGCGCCTGAAATATTTCAGTTCCAATGGGAATCGAACCCACAACCTGTCGCAGTTACAGTCACACGCTTGAGCCTTTTAATAATTATAAATCTTTTAATGATGATATCAATGGTTTAATGATATCCCTACTTGACACACGCAATGTTCCTCAATTAATGAAAACCAAATATATTTTGTTCACTTATAAAATTTGCAATAAAAATAAAGTAACAATTTAAAATAACAATCAGCAGGGTAGGCAGAGGGAACCTAATGTTAAGACACTCCGTTCCCTACTTTCTGACGAATTCTGGAGACATTGCGTGTTGAGTGACAGAGCTCAACGCCGCGCTTAACCTCGACACCAGAGCGAAGAAATGGAAATATAAATTTAAGTATATATTTCATCTCCTCGAGTGGTAATCGAATTCACAACCAGTCGGTTTTAGCCTCTAAGTAAAGTAACAATTTATTCCTATATAAATAATAATTTATGTCATTTCAACGGTTTAATAGCGAAAATCCAAGGACCAACATCTAAAGAGGTTACCGCTTAGCTGTTGGATCAAGAACCGGTTGCAGAAGGCAGTTTTACTTGAGACGAAGCGTATTGTGAGGTTCCTCTCTCTGGAGGCCTAGCCATCGATGGCTTGGACCCTTGTCATTTTTAATGTATTTTTTATAACAATTTATGTTGAAAAAGTATATGTTGTATTTACGTATTGTGATTGTAACTCATAAGTCATTTTACACTGTGTAATAAAATGTTTACAGTTAAATTATTTAAATAATAAAAATACTGTGTAATATATTTCATTTAATAAAATAGTTAATTCTAATAAAACTATTTTAAAAATGTTAGTTTATTTTAATGTGATAATAAAACATTATCCACAGCAATTGCTCATTTAGATCTTGATAATGTGTATTGATAGATTAACATTTTAAATATTTTTTAGATAAATTAGGACTATAAATACAGACGACATTATTGTATGGTTACTATTGTTCTGCAATAACACTTCAAGTAAGCTAGGTTTCTGACATAAAATAAGTTAAGCTTATACTAATGTTAAAACAATATTTTAACTTATTTCAAAGTTTTGATAAAGTGTAATAGAATTGGATTATTATTTCATATTTCTTAAAATATAAAGTAATCATTATTATAGAAAAAGTTTAATAAACATATAAATTAAAAATTAAGTAAATTTCAAGGGTATATAGTGTATTGCCGCTAAAATAATTTACTACTATTGTTACTATTAAAATTTTCATTTATATTTTTTGTTTCAGCAAAATGAAATTCTTAATTGTTTTCGCAATGTGCGCTGCTGTAGCTGCGGCCGGCCCTGTCAGGCCTGTGCCTATGCCTATCGCTGTTGGCCCCGCTATCGTCGAGAGTGAACTTCCCGCCGGCCCTATCAGGCCACATGAAAAGCCTGCACCCATTGCCGGACCAGCTATAATTGATGGTGAATACCAGCCCATCTCCGTCGGACCCGCTATCGTAGACAGTGTACCCGCTGCCGAAAGCTCCGCTTTAGTTCAAATCATTATTAACGTAAACCCTAACTCCGGCATCTCTGGCAGCCCCGTAGTTGTTGAAGAGAAGCCCGCTCCAGTTCCTGTTATCGTTGATGAGATTGAGTCCAGCCCCGTCATCGTTGTCGATCAACCTGAGCCTGAAGTTGCACCAGTAATTGTCGTTGAACAACCTGAAGTCGAAGTTGAGCCTGTGATCGTCGTTGAACAACCTGAAGCTATCTCCATATTGCCGGAAGTCCCTGTTGTCGAAATTCCCCCAGTCGTCCCTCTCCCTGGTATCCTCAACTAAGTTAGCACCTTCCAGTAGATATATAGATCTTACGTAACATAATAAAAATCTTTAACTACATTTTCTTGTCTTATTACCAATTCATTATACCAATATTGTAAACATTCCAAACGTCAAAATTGTGAAGAATCAAAAAACTGCAAAGATAATCAATATTTCAGCACCTACTATACTTTTGACAATATTTTTCCGTAACCTTGGTTACGTATGAAGACAAAAAAACTTACCTCAACCACACCAATATATCTCAATCAGTTTTAGTTCGAATAACATTGTATAGCAATTTAAATATCAGTTTCACGCTGTATCCCACACACAGCAGGATAGGCAGAGGGAACCTAGTGTTAAGACACTCCGTTCCCCACTTTCTGCCGAATTCTGTAGCGATGATGAATTGCATAAAATTAAACGACGGATATCCCTTTTTCGTTCTAGTATATTTTTTGAGACTAAAAAGTGGCAGATATTTTTGTAGTAGTATGTGTTCACGTTCTTGGTATGTATTCGTAACTGCGTCACGTGAAATGATAAAAAAATCCTATGTCTAAACTGTTGAGGTATCTTGATTAATTTCTTTAGAGTTTGAAATATTCTATCCTATATGCTGCTCTGGGTAAAAAGAACGCAGATGCTTCCACCTGTATATTAAAAATAACCGATTAGATTAAAAAAAGCTTTTTGAAAAATTTTCACTGGCAAAATTAACTGTGTCAATTTTTTTTTGCTTCAACCCTTGTAACGTAAACTGTACATGTTATTTAAACAAAATAATTTAAAGTTTATTCCCGAAAACTAAGGAAGGTTTATGTTTTTCGTGCGTATCTTGTACATCACATCTCCAGAATCGCTGAACGGATTTACATAATTAAGGTAGTTGTTAGATTCATATTAGTAGCCCAAGTACTCGTAGATAGGTGAAGTTAAAAAAATAATCATGGCGGCAGTGGGACGACATTAGACTTAGTAAATATATATCCATACCTATATTATAAATTCGAAAGTAACTCTGTCTGTCTGTCTGTCTGTCTATCTGTCTGTCTGTGCCGCAATCAGGGCCAAACCGCTAATTTAATTGTAATAAAATACTCATACAGAGATGCTTGAGGGTCTTCGGATGAACATAGGTTACTTTTTTTTCTCATATTTGTAATATTGTCGATATATACTAATATATTAAAATATTTTTCAATTTGACAGGCAATTTATTCCGCCATGTTAATAACAACCGACCGTTGCTAAGCAACGGTTTGCAAAGTTTATTTGTTGTTATAAGCAAACGTCACCCAAAATGAGCTTGCTTAACGCATACATGGCGTGCGCCGACTCAACCTTATGAGA
>JAATLQ010025163.1:14612-33293 GCA_013421005.1 Heliconius erato x Heliconius himera
CTGTTGTATGTATTTTCTATAATTTGATATTGATCCTTATGAAAATGAATATAATAGTCACTTTTAGCATTTCATCTAGATTGAAATTATAGTTCACTGTATAACATTCTAATAAATAATTAAGGAGATGTCACTGATTCGAAATAACCTAGCCTACGGGCCGGGCGGCATAGTATGACCGACGCGAACGGGCAGATGACTTTGACGGTTTTGTAAATTTTCATACATTTTCGAACTACTGTTAATTTTTATGTAATTATTTGCTGTTTATAATTAATTTATACTTTTTTTTGGTTCTTCGCTTATTCGAGGAGCAGATTAGTTAGATTTTCATAAACTTCTTGGTGTGGTGTAAGTTGCGGCCCTGCGCGGCATCGGTGTAATATTATTTAAGTATTAAGGAGAGAATTGTTGGTTATTTCATCTTGGTTGAATGGTTATCTATACCGTTGTTATACACTTAATAAATTGTGGTTTTAGTTTTTTGGGATTTTATTTGCTATTGCTCGCAAAACTTATCATATTTAATGTAAAAAGGACTTTAGTTATTTCATATAGTATCTATGTACGCGCGCAAGGAAAACGAGTAAAAAGATTTTTCCCGGGTAAATCAGTAAAGTCGATCACTGAAAGTCCAATAAAAATTGGTTCAGTTATTCTGGATATTAGCTCGGGGAAATAGAAAGACAGAGAGAGATAAAATTATTAATAATGTAGCTGGTTTTGTTTAGTTTTTTTATTAATATTTTACTATGGTTACGTTTACTTATATTTTTTTTATTTAAATTAGTTACATATTTTCACAAACACTTTCCTAAATATATCTATAAGCATTCGTAAAGTTTAAGCGGGCGAAGCCGCGTCCGGGTCCGCTTGTATATATATATATATATATATATATATATATATATATATATATATATATATATATATATATATATATATATATATATATATATATATATATATATATATATATATATATATTTATCCAGGGTCGCATACCCACATGCCCACAAACAAATATTGGACAGATATTAGTCTGGACGCCCTCCGAACTCAATAACGTAAACGTATACTACTACAAATATACAAATATACTGATGTGTGCGAAATATAGCGTGAAGCTGATTAATGTGAACGAACTGAATAACGTTGCGAGTATAAGCTAGTATTTAATAAGTAGACATTTCTATAACTAAAGTACGCGAATATTACTAGAATTTCTTATGTAAGAGCTTGTGTGCCCTATGGTACAATCTTGAATTTAAAAATTACTATAGAAATATTATTGTAATTTTAACATTTTTGGAGTTCACGTATAAAAATTTTAACGTAGCGGGACTCGAACCTGCGGCTCCTGGAAACCTACCTGACGCTCTGACCAATAAGCCATAGGTTCTCATCAAGCAACGTCGAAATCTCGACGGTGCGGTCCACCTAGTCGGTTTCCAGGAGGCGCGGGTTCTAGTCCCGCTACGTTCAAATTTTTATACGTTTTCTAAATAAGTTTATTATTGTATGTTAAATATTTCTATTGTTATACTATGTTATTCGCACTAAAATCCATTGAGATGTATTGAGTTAAAGTAAGTCTTTTTTCTTCATACCTCAAAAACTAAGATTACGGAAAAATAAATCATCTTCACTCTGTATCCCGCACATAGCAGGGTAGGCAGAGGTAACCTAGTGTTAAGACACTCCGTTCCCCACTTTCTGCCGAATTCTGGAGGCATTTCGTGTTGAGTGGCAGAACTCAACGTCGCGCTTAGTCTCGACACCAGAGCGAAGAAATGGAAATATAAATTTAAGTAAATATTTCATCTCATCGAGTGGGGATCGAACCCACAACCAGTCGGTTTTACAGTCACATTTTGTGCCGCTGCGCCACGACTGGCCTCTTTACGGAAAAAATATTATAAAAAGTATAGTAAGTGCTGAATCGTTGATTATTTTTGCACAACTTTGACTTGATTTTAATGTTTAGAATATTAGTGAATAAGAAGAAAAAATGTAGTTCAAGATTTTATTATGTTACGCATGATCGATATTTGTCTACTGGAAGGTACTAACTTAGTTTAGGATACCAGGGAGAGGGACGACTGGGGGAATTTCGACAACAGGGACTTCCGGCAATATGGGGCTAGCTTCAGGTTGCTCAACGACGATCACAGGCTCGATTTCAACTTCGGGTTCTTCAACGACAATTACTGGTTCAGCTTCAGGTTCAGGTTGATCGACAACGATGACGGGGCTGGGCTCGATCTCATCAACGATGACAGGGACTGGAGCGGGCTTCTCTTCAACAACTACGGGACTGCCAGATATGCCGGAGTTAGGGTTTACGTTAATAATGATTTGAACTAAAGCGGAGCTTTCGGCAGCGGGTACACTGTCTACGATAGCGGGTCCGACGGAGATGGGCTGGTATTCACCATCGATTATAGCTGGTCCGGCAATGGGTGCAGGCTTTTCATGTGGCCTGATAGGGCCGGCGGGGAGTTCACTCTCGACGATAGCGGGGCCAACAGCGATAGGCATAGGCACAGGCCTGACAGGGCTGGCCACAGCTACAGCAGCGCACATTGCGAAAACGATTAAGAATTTCATTTTGCTGAAACAAAAAATATGAATGAAAATTTTAATAGTAAAAATAGTTTTCAATTATTTAAGTAGCAATATTAGTATATTGCTGCTTAAATATACCCATGAAATTTAAATAACTTTTCATTTACAAGTTTATTAAATTATTTCAAAAATTATGTTTACTTTGTATTAAAAAGAATTTAATTTTTATTTCATAATTCTTAAAATGTGAAATAAGTTAAAAAATAATAATTGGTTCATACTTAAGTTATTTTATGTTAGAAACCTACTTACTTGAAATATTATTGCGGAACAATAGTTAACTTGCAAAAATGTCGTCTGCATTTATAGTCCTAATTTATCTAAATAAATAAAATGTTAATCTATCAATAAACTTTATCAATATGTGAATGAGCAATTTCTGTGGATAATGTTTTATTATTATATTAGAATAAACTAACATTTTAAAAATAGTTTCATTAGAATAAACTATGTTATTAAATGAAACAAAAAAGAATTATACTGTATTTTTATTATTTATATGATCTAACTGTAAGCATTTTATTCTTGTAATTCGTATTTAGCATGACTTTGATCGATCTGGGGGTCGGCCACGTGATCTCTTGCCGTCAGTATTCCCAACAACGACTAACCGTTCCAAATTTTTCCCACCTTTTCTCATTATATAGCCAAAATAGGAAATAAACCGTTGCTCAATTATTGAAGAGAGACGAGTCTTTATTATTGAAGAGAGATGAGTCTTTATTTTGAGCTGAGAAAACATGGAATCATTTGAGCGTTTCGCAGTCCAAGGTATTCGTAACATGCGCCTCCAGCACCACATTTCAAAGGCATCAATGCGCTGCTTCTGTCTACCTTGGACCATCAGTCCAAGTTTCAGTTCAATAACTAAATAAAGGAAACACAAGGGCTCGCATAAGTCGCACTTTAGTGTTCCTGTAAATTCCAAGATTTTGTCAGATTTTGGCCATGGCAGCTGTGGGACGTATTGGGCTTAGTAAAAAATAATATTTCCGAATACCGCAACATGGGTATCAAATTCAAGAGTTCAATACGAGGATTTCAAAAAGGTACATCATTATTATTATTACCGTAATAATAATAAAAATAATAGAATGAGGGAGTTGAAAAGACTTTGCTCTTTTACTTTCCGAAACCGGTGGAGTTCCAATGCGACAAAAAAGGGGCTGAATATTTACATGCCCTAAGAATCATAATGAATCCTAACAAAGAAGTGAAAAATATAAAAAAATATTTAAAAAAACAAAAACCCCGACTACATAAAACTAAAAAGAAAAAAAAACAGGACCAATAGTTTATTAGGATTAACAATCGGGACCTATAATTAATTCTTCAATCAATAAAATCCTTACCCTGATAAACCCCGCATAATTTAAAGATTATAAATTAATAGAATATTCATTCTTTCTTAAGTTTTCAAAATAAATTCAGCATTTGCATACAAGCTCATTAATTAGTTACTTTATTGATATGAAATATTTTATCCTATATAGGTACATCTAAAATACGACTATATTTTTTTAGCTTCACGCTGTATCCCGCATATAGCAGGGTGGGAACCTATTGCCAAGACAATGCGTCTCTGTCATTCATTGTTGTTAATGATTTCTGGAGGCATAGTGTGTTGTGTGGCGGAATCCAACGCCGCGGTTGTCATATATTTTGCAATATATTTTTATAATTTCACATTAGTTTATTCGTATCTCTACTTTTCATTGGTTTCATATTTTTAAATGTATCATTATTTTCTATGTATAAAGCAACCTGTGAGGCCCTTGTGGCACAGTGATAAAATCATGTGACTTTAAACGCGATGGTTGTGGATTAAATTCATACTCAGGGAAATCAATTGATTTTAAATATTTTTTGATTTATTCTCTCTAGTAACAAGTCAAAGCGTGTGAGTAAGTTCCGCCACTCAACACGCAATTCGGCAAGAGAGGCGATTGGAGGAGAGGTTGAAGTTTAAAGAAACGTATAAAGCAATTGCGTCACATATTATTAATACGTGAGGATACCATAACCAATAATAGTTTAGACGTGAAACTTTGTAAATCTATCAGATATCACTTCCTACACTGTCGAAGAATGACTCTATTTATTATAAGTTCTACAGTGTTGGTTAGTGCCATTTGTATATACATATATTTAAAAAACATTTAAGTACAAGTTGTCTGTATATAAATAAGGATTAAGTGAACGATAAACATAACCTTGAGAAAATAAGCAACAACTTAGCTTTGTCTAATACGGAAATGATAAAACTTTATCATTAACAATTGTAAATCATCGATACTATAATCCTAGAATATTAACTTTAAATGTGATACAGTAACAGGCGTCGAAAAGCTGACGTGATGTTCATGTTGATGATGATGATGAACTTAAATATATTCTATAGAATTATTTTTAGATCTATAAAAGATTATCTAAAAATATTAAATATTTTTTAATGTTAAACATAGCTTAACAACAATGTAACAAATAAGTGAGTAGATTCTAAAATAAACATAAGCAGAATTTATGAATAATGGCAACAGCATTTCAAGGGAAATTCATTATATCATCATATAGAAGACTGGATTGGAAATTAACTATTATAGAATTTTATATTCCTACTACATTACATATGTACTTCAAAATTATCATAATTGCTTTCGCAAACGGCGCGGCTGTTGTTTCGGCCCACCCTGTCAGGCCATGCAAAGCCTGCACCTCCGTTTGGACCCGCTATTGTAGACAATTTACCTGCTGCCGAAAGTTTCACTTTAGTTCTACTCATTATCAATGTAAACTCTGACTCTGGCTTTCATGGCAGTCCCATAGCTGTTGAAAAGAAGCCCGCTCCAGTTCCTGTTATCATTGATGAGATCAGCATTGATGTTGACCAACTTGAACCTGAAGCTAAATTAGTGAAGGTCGTTGAACAACTTGAAGCTGAAATCAACCCGTTAAGTTAGCAAGTATCGCTACCAAATCGTAACGATACTTAAGTATCTGTAAGGAATTACTGGTAATTAACGTTAATTTTAAATGTGAATTACGTAACGTAATTGGTAACGTTAACAAGCTCTGTTACAGTTTAAAGCTAAAATACAATAATTTAAGTAAAGATTATTGCGGCAAAATTTTGCGACGCAGTCATTGTGTGACTTATTCTACTACAACATAAATCATATATACAATAGATATTTTTTTAGTTACTTTCAACCTTCAGACTTTACTAAATTGCTTACAATAGTTTTTAAAATCGGGTTAGTAGTTTTGAGTATATTCATTACAAACAGATAATTCAATTTTACTTGCTTATAACTGACCTCATAAATTTTGTTGTATTAAATTATATGTTTTATTATACATTATCATTTGCACAATTTTGACAAAGAAGAATTTAGAGTGGATGAGAACGCGAGAATGTGAAGAAAAAAATATATATTTAGGCAAGATGAAAGTGAAGCAGCAGAAGTTATAAAACTTTATCCACAACAATTATCAATTAACCCATACAAATGTTGATAATTATTGAAAGATAAATATTTTATATTAGTTTGATAACTATGACTATAAATACAGACGATTTTTTATGAGTTAATTATAATTGTTTTGCAACAATATTTCGGGTAAGTGTGCTTAGACATAAACAATAATTCAGCTTTACGCTGTATCCCGCACACACCAGGGTAGGCAGTAGGCAATGTTAAGACACTACGTTCCCCACTTTCCGCTGAATTCTGGAAGCATTGCGTGTTGAGTACGGAACTCAACGCCGCGCTTGACTTATTTTTTTTGTATATTATTTTATATTTCTTAATGTAACTCCTTTAAATATAAAGTTATCATTATCATAGGAAACGATTGACTTATTTTTTTTGTATATTATTTTATATTTCTTAATGTAACTCCTTTAAATATAAAGTTATCATTATCATAGGAAACGATGAACTTATGAATTTAAAATATATTAAAATTAATGTGTATATTGCTGTTCTCAAAATTAGAATGTACGCATATTATTGATGTCTAAAGTTATATTATATTTACTGTTTCAGCAAAATGAAATTCTTAGTTGTTTTCGCAATCTGCGCGGCTGTTGTCGTGGCCAGCCCTGTCAGGCCTGTGCCTGTACCTATCTCTGTTGGCCCCGCTATCGTCGAGAGTGAACTCCCCGCTGGTCCTATCAGGCCACATGAAAAGCCTGCACCCATTGCCGGACCTGCTATAATCGATGGTGAATACCATCCCATCTCCGTCGGGCCCGCTATCGTAGACAGTGTACCCGCTGCCGAAAGCTCCGCTTTAGTTCAAATCATTATCAACATAGACCCTAACTCCGGTATCTCTGGCAGTCCCGTAGTTGTTGAAGAGAAGCCCGCTCCAGTCCCCGTTATCGTTGATGAGATCGAGCCCAGCCCCGTCATCGTTGTCGATCAACCTGAACCTGAAGCTGGACCAGTAATTGTCGTTGAAGAACCCGAAGTTGAAGCCGAGCCTGTGATCGTCGTTGAGCAACCTGAAGCTAGCCCCATATTGCCGGAAGTCCCTGTTGTCGAAATTCCCCCAGTCGTCCCTCTCCCTGGTATCCTTAACTAAGTTAATACTTAAGAAGAAATTTTTTCGAATGGAAAATATTTATACTATTGAAAAAATGATTATTTGATAAACATTTTTTAAACCAAAATTTTATTTTTTATTCATAAAAAACTAAATAAGTATCAAAATATAGATAAAATACAATATATTATGTATAGGAAGTTTTACAAATTGTTGCTTCATCAAAAAATATACTTTAAAATTTACACACATAGAAGGGCAAGAAAAGGGAACCCGGGTGGGTACCTAATGTTAAGACCCTCCGTCCCCATTAAAACATTTCTATTCATTATTTTCCGCCGAATTCTCGAGTTGTAAAGTAGTGAAACTCGACGCCGTGCCTAGTTACCAAAGCGAGGAAATAAAAATATCAAATATTTCAATCTCCTGATTGGGAATGGAACCCACAACTGTTTCATTTACAGTCATACGCCCTTGCGCCATAACAGCCTCTAATTTAAAATATAATATTTATTGTAAATTATTATAACGAATGCCACGAAAAATTTTAAATTACATAACAGTAATTTATAATTGTAGAACGTTTTCTTTTAATTTTTTTTAACAAAGATAATAATATTCTGTAGTCTGTAGAACTTAAGAATTTGTACCAACATAAAACGTGCTTTGATGACAATTATGCTTGTGTGTGTTATTTTTCACGCTGCATTCGGCATATAGCTGATATTCAAAATACAAAATACTTTTGCACCGACCTATTATTATACTTGTAGGAAATTAAAAAGTGAACATTTTTATTTCATTTCACCTTAATAGTCAAAGTAAGATCAAAATTTCGAATATCTTACGAACAAATCGATTTCCTTATCATACTAAAAGATTAATCTAAAGATAACTAAAGCTACTTTAAGCTAATAATTGGTAGAATTTAATAATAAATATGTATCAATCCGGGAAGTAGATAATTTCGCTAACCGTAAATTAGTTTCACATACATGGCAGAGTAAAAAGACTAATGCTAACACTTTTCAATTTCATACGGTATCCCGCACATAAGGCACAAAGAACCGTATTTATTAAAGTCTAAAATCGATCTTGAGATGCAGTTTTCATTCATAAATTATATATCTATGAATGAAAATACAAGAACGATCTCAGACTTGAGAGCGATTTATAAATACGGGCCAGAGTCTTGTGTTTAAGACACTCCGCCCTCTATTCTTTTTGAATTCAAGACGAGTTTATATTTTATTTCTTTTTTGATGACCATCATACAAAATTAATTATCTACAATAATTATACGTATATAATATGTTAGTTTCTACGTAGTATTAGTAAAGTATTAGTAAATTTTGGAGTTATACTTAAGGGGTTATTTTTCTTTGGAATAAATGTAATGTTGATGTAAATGAATGGATGTAAAATTTAACTCACTAGCAAATAACATTTCTTTATATCGTAGCTTAGTGAATAATAAACAAAACTATAACAACACATACACTTGAAGCTCGCTCTGGCAAAAAAGACAAATCGCGGAGTAGAGTTCCGCAATGCCTCAAAGATTTGGCGGAAAATGGGGAACGGAGTGTGTTAACATTAGTTTTACTCTATATATACTCTATATACCATGCTATGTGCGGAATACAGCGTGAAGTTGATAAAAAAACATACACTTCATTGCTTAATGTAATCTTTAATATACAGTGTTTTTGTTAGCATCACTTTAAATGAAACCATAGTTTTACCTATTCTATAAAAGCCTAATACAATAAAAAAAATGTTTTCCCAAAAATGAAAAAGTAATTTTTCCAAACAAAATAAATAATAAAATTATCGTTGTCAATATAACGCCATTTGTCAATAACGACGCACGCAGCATAAATCTATCAAAAGGAAACCGCTGCATACGCCTCATTCCGAAATCGAGTCGTAGGTATTGGCGGCAAACTTTTTGTAGTGGTATATGTTTATTATTGGTATCTATGCATAACTGCGTCACACGAAATACAGGTATGGATAAACATCGTGACATTAAAAATAAATCCTACGTCGCTCGACACTTCCACCCTATAGAAATATGTTTTTTTTAGGAATCATGTAGCCGTAAATCTGAGTATGTGATTTTTATTTAAACTCGATATCTCCAAGCGTTCCTGAAATAAAGGGTCTTTGACAGACAGACAGACAGACAGACGGGCGGTCAACAAAATAATCTTATAAGGTTTCCTTTTTTCCATAAAAAGATACGGAACCCTAAAAAAGGAAAATAATATTAAATTATATTAGATAACTTTTAATATATTTATAAATAGTTGTTAAGACAATATTTAGACACTGAACTACGTAACTTTTGTTTTTTAAACAAATAAAGATATAATTTTAAAAATTTAAAAGATTTTAGTAAAAGAAAGTTAGTTACATTACATACAAGCAAATATAATATAGTAATATGTACCTATTAGATTAATATTCCTTTGTAAGCGTAACTTAATCTTCATCCACTACATAAATTATATATGTATGTAGATTATGTATAACAATAACAATATTGTTATAGTTACATGGGAAAATAAAAAAAAAAATTCTGTTATACTTTATTTAATTTTATAAAAGTTACGTTTGGCGACGTAGTTAAATAGTTATTCAGTTGAGAATGCCGGGGAGTCCTACGACTGGTGGTCCAACAACAATGGGGGCTACCACAACAGGCTCAACAACAGCTACCAACAGTGGCGTAGTGGGGGGGGGGGGGGTCAGGGGGGGCATCATGCCCCGGGCGCTACTCACAAAGGGGCGCCAAAAGATCTGCAAAACTATTTAAATATATTAAATTGGGAGTATATTTTATATATACAATTATATGATGTTCGTCTTGGGGGCGCGAGTTACGCTCGTCACGCCACTGGCTACAAGTTGCTCGACAACGATTACTGGTTCGACTTCCGCTTCGGGCTGGTCAACGACGATGACTGGTTCGGCCACAAGTTCTGGTTGGTCATCGCATTGATAAAATTATAGATTATCATAAAAAAATCAACTTCACGTTGTATCCGTGCATATAGCAGGGTAGGGAAAATATTGAAAAAAATATTCGTTAGCCCGAGTGGAGATCGAACCCACAACCACCGTGTTACAGTCACACTCTTGTGCCCCAGCTTCACGATGGACTCGACTCAGGATTTTTTTACAAATTATTTTATTTTATTGAAGCTAGTCATGGCGCAGGTGACTTGCTTGACTTGGATTGCTTACGGATGAGTAAAGGGCGAGAGAGATTGTGACTGTAAACGCGACAGATTGTTAGTTCGATTCCCACTTAAGGAAATTAAAATATTAAATATTTCATTGAAAATCCGATCCGAGAGGCCGGTCGTGGCGCAGCGGCACGAGGTGTGACTGCAAAACCGACTGGTTCTGGGTTCGATTCCCACTCGAGGAGATGAAATATTTACTTAAATTTATATTTCCATTTCTTCGCTCTGGTGTCGAGGTTAAGTGCGGCGTTGGTTTCTGCCACTCAACACGCAATGCCTCCAGAATTCGGCAGAAAGTGGGGAACGGAGTGTCTTATCACTAGGTTCCCTCTGCCTTCCCTGCTGTGTGCGGGATACAGCGTGAAGATAATTTAATTATTTTTTTTTCATTGAGAATCGAGGAATCGTCAAATATTTAATTATATGTAACAAGGCGCAGCGCGGCATTGAGGTCCGCCTCTCAACATGCATTGCGTGTTCCTCCAGAATTCGGCAGATAATAAACGAGAATAATTTATGAGAAAAAATAGACGACTTACTCGTTTGATTGCTACAAAATAACGAATGAATATCAATATTTTCATGCAGCTTTATATATTAATCATATTTTATGCTATCGAAATTTATCTTTGTGGTTATAAGTATAAACTTTTGATATATTAATATTTTAAACACTTTAGTGCTCCAATAATTTATTTATGAAAACTAAAGTTTAGTAGACTTTTTAAAAACAAAGAAGATAATCTTTAATGAGAAGACTCTAATATTTATACAAAATCCAAAAAGAACTTGGAGTTAACCGTAATTTACCTAAGGAAATTTTACAGCTTTATTTGGTAAAAAAATGTCAACAATAGCAACTATTTTGTTTCGTTATGAACTGAGATGATTTTCTAATTTTTATACATGAAGGTCTTGGTCCATATCTATTCATCATATTAGTAACCTTTTGAATTGTTTGTTATAAAATATTAGAAGGTAAGTATGGAGTAAATTAAGTGAGCGGATCCAATTCCTACTTCGAGGACGTTTATATTCTTAAATAGATGTTTCTTACTACCGGAAAATCAAATAAGTGACATTTATATTTATTAAAGAATTTTAAATTTTTATTATTAGTAATTTTGAAATATTGATATTAATTAAAGAATAAGTTTAGAATTAAACATATTTATTTTAAAGCAGTGCGTTATTACTTAGTTAAGAATTCCAGGGAGGGGTACGACAGGGGGAATAATGCTTGGGGGTGAAGGAGGAGCAGGAGAGGGAAGAGGTTCCTCTTCAACGACTACAGGTTCTACTTCAGGTTCGGGCTGGTCAACAACGATGACTGGTTCTGGTACAGATTCCGGTTGGTCGACGACAATGACGGGGCTCGGCTCGATTTCGTCAACAATAGCGGGACCAGGAACTGGGAGACCTTCAATAACTACAGGGTTACCAGCGATGCCAGAATTAGGTTTAACGTTGATGATGATTTGGACAAGGGGAGAGCTAGCGGGAGCAGCAACTTGCTCGTCGACAATGGCGGGTCCAACCGAGATTGGTACATATTCATTGTCTTCTACAATAGTGGGGCCAACAGCAATGTTGTCAAGGCCAAGAAGTTCATTAAGCATTTGTTGGAGAGCAGCGGCGGTAGTGGGGTCGGTGCTTGGCGAGTTGATGGCGGCAATGATTTCCTTAATTTCAGCCTGTTCGTCTATAGCGGAGATGGGGCCGATAAGATTGGCGGATGCCACGGCAGCGCAGAGAGCGAGTACCACTAGGAATTTCATTTTATTGCCTGAAATCATTATTTCGTTATAATTTCTAACCGTATGTATTTATTTTTTAATTTCTTTGAAAAAAAATATATATAGATACTACTTACCTTTGGGCTTGTTTTTAAAACAATGAAATAAACAAATATTTTCTTGTTTTTATATAAGATTTTATCGTTATATCTTTTGATATTCAATGAAAACCTACATATATAATAGATAATTTTTTATTACAGTTTTAATTCGATTCACCCGAAAAGATTAGGCATATAATTCAGTGATAAAAAATTACACATTATCTCGTCTTTGAACATTTCGCATGCGATGGTGTCACATTTTGTATATCGGTTTTATATAACATATAAACAAACTTAACTTTAAATTTAAACAAAAGAGTTTAAAGTGACTTTTGGTAAATACCTTATATTTATTTACACATTAACAGAAGTATGAATCAGTAGGTGTTGCATGTTCATAACTACAAAATGACGTCATAAGGAAAGACGATCATAAATTAAACTGTCATTAAACTGGGAACCTAGTGTTAGGACACTTTCCCAATTTGAATCTAAAAAATATATATTTACTGTGGTAAATTGCAATTTATAAAATCAAATAAATAAATCAGCTTCACGCTGTATCCCGCACACAGCAGGGGGCAGGCAGAGGGAACCTAGTGTTAAGACACTCCGTTCCCCACTTTCTACCGAATTCTGGAGGCATTGCGTGTTGAGTGGCAGAACTCAACGCCGCGCTTAACCTCGACACCAGAGCGAAGAAATGGAAATATAAATTTAAAAGTAAATATTTCATCTCCTCGAGTGGGGATCGAACCCACAACCAATCGGTTTTGTGGTCACACCTCGTGCCTGGCCTCAGTTGCAATTTATGAATATTATTAATGAATGTTATAACATATTTGTGTGTTTACACCAGCGACGAAGAATAACATTAAGAGATAACAACTGAATACACCGAATAAAAGTAAAAAAAATAATAAAAAAACCGGACAAGCGCCAGTCAGGCTCGCCCACCAAGGTTTCCGTTCAGAAACTGGAGTTCTCGATCTTTCACTGAAATTCAAGCCTTACTTAAACTAGCGGCTTTAATACAAAATTTGGCCCCCTTTTAAGGCTATACATTTTTAGGACATTACCGCAAATATATAGTTTTCAGATTTTATTCCTAACTACCTGTAGATGCTGTCAAATTTCTTAACTCTAGCTGTCAAATTTCTTAACTCTAGGTCAACTGGATGTACCCTATTAATTTTGATGCGCTTTATAGTATCGAAATACGCGTTTTTTTGCTATATAATATAAGTAAATTTAGAAATACAATTTTTCAGCATATCAAGAGACCGTAGTATATGGGATGAATTACAAATCGATATCTCTAAGTGTTCCTGAGATAAAGACTCTTGTCAGACAGACAGACGGAGAACAAAGTGATCTTATAACAGATCCTTGTTTCCTTAAGCTCCACGTAACGTGTTTTCTAGCGATAATAACACCTCATCATTTTCCTTTACTCGTTCATACATAAATATTTGTAATATTTATCTATTAATTTGTACAAAAAACTAACAGTATATTTTAAAATCGCTCACTAACATAAATAAAGAAGTGTGTGTGTGTGTGCGTGCGTGCGTATATGTGTGTGCCTGTGTGATATTATAGTGTAAAGAAAAATAGGCATTAAAAAAAATCTGAATTAATGGTTTAATTCATAAATTAGTTGATTCAAAAAGGCTAGAAACTAAAACTCTTTCACGAAATTTCGGTGGTTCAGGATTCTCGCTCTAGACAGTTATAATATATTCAGATATGTTCCATTATTGAGGCCAATCGTGGCGCTGCGGCACAAAGTGTGACTGTAAAACCGACTGATTGTGGGTTCGATCCCCACTCGAACTCGAGGAGATGAAATATTTCCATTTTCCTCGCTCTGGTGTCGAGGCAAAGCACGGCGTTGAGTTCTGCCACTTAACACGCAATGGCTCCAGAATTGCGAGAAGTGGAGGACAGACTGTCTAAATACTGGTTACTCTCATTTTATCCTTTATGTAGGACGTGTTTCATCCATCACGCAAAATACAGTCGCGGTACTTCCCCTACGGTAGACTTGGAAGTAAACAAATATGTATATTTTATTATCATGAGGATTAGGAGCACCTAATTCTTAGAGGTGCAAATGAACAGTTCATTATAAATCGAAAGATATGCCGATAAAACTAAATATATAATCATGGAAGTAATAGATTTTTTCATTGTTTACTCAGAAAGAAGCCAATAAGTAAGTAGCATTTACAATTTTTTATTTAATCAGTTAATTAAATAGTAAAAAAAAATAAGCCAGTCTCGGTCAGCCAGCGCGACGTTGTGGGATGAATGCTCACTTGAGGAAATGAATTATTTATTTCAAATAATATGTCTTGGCAATTATTTCACCGAATTCAAAGTGGGCAACGGAGTATCTTAGGATACTAGGTTACCTTTGTATACCCTGCTGTATGCGGAATGCAACGTGAAACTGACTAAATAATAAATTTAAATATAAGGTTTAATTAGGATTTAATTTCATTGTGATAATTATTTCAGACAAAAAAATGAAACTCCTAGTAGTAATCGCTCTCTGTGCCGCCGTGGTTTCGGCCGCTCCTGTGAGCTCTCCTATGGTTCAAATCGTCGTCAACGTCAAATCTAACTCTGGCATCGCCGGTAATCCCGTCGTCATTGAGGGTCTCCCAGTTCCCGGTCCCGTTATTGTTGATGAAATCAAACCCAGCCCCGTCATCGTAGTCGATCAACCGGAACCTGTACCAGAACCAGTCATCGTTGTTGACCAGCCTGAAGTAGAATCTGTAATCGTTGTAGAAGAACCCCTTCCCTCTCCACCACCCCCCTCGCCACCAAGCATTGTTCCTCCCGTCCCAGTTCCCGGTCTCGTTAATGTTGATGAAATCAAACCCAGCCCCGTCATCGTAGTCGATCAACCGGAACCTGTATCAGAACCAGTCATCGTTGTTGACCAGCCTGAAGTAGAACCTGTAATCGTTGTAGAAGAACCCCTTCCCTCTCCACCACCCCCCTCGCCACCAAGCATTATTCCTCCCGTCGTACCCCTCCCTGGAACACTTAACTAAACACAGCCTGCTGTAATGAAGTAGGCAAGGTCTATTTTAAATTTAAATATAATATTTTTCATTATGAGCAAATTTTTTTTTATTTAAAATATTATCTATAACTATTTATATTCACTAACAAAATATTCACAACTCAACGCCGCGCCTTGTCTCGGCACGAACCAAGAAATGAAAATATAAAGTTAAAAATAAATATTTCATTTCCTCGAGTATAGATCGAACCCACAACCAGTCGCATTTACAGTCACTTGTGCCTCTGCGTGTAATAATATATGGTATCGCAGACTTTTTTTAAATAAAATTGAATATTTTTGTTATACAATGTACTGACATACATATAAAACAATTATTTGGTGTTTATTATTATTGTTATTTCGTTATTTAAAGATTACTAAGAATTATATTATAATGTAATATATATAACAAGCATATAAGCACTTTTGAAAAATTTTGCTTTGATAAAAAACAAAAAGGAAGTAAATCGGACCAGTAGATCCAGATATCTCAGCGTTTAAACAAACAAACTCTTTCGCTTTATTATTTTAGTATAGAAGTATAGATATTGACGTATATCATATAGTAGGTATGACTTCATTATTATAATTTACACAAACATCTGCATAATATAAGCATTCAGTATAAACTCTTAAAAAATATTTTTTTGTGATACAACAAGCAAAAGAATACGTACATAAGTGTGAACTTTAATGAGTAATCTTAATCTCTCTCTCTCTCTCTCTTCTCGTATATTTTGAATAACTTTAGTAGTTAGTTAAAATTATAGGCACTAGTAATATTTCAAACTTTTGTCTGCTTATACAATATTAATCAAGCCCAAAAGTTAAAACTCTTATTTAAAGATTTTATTTTTAACTAGCGACTATTAAGTAGAAGCTTTTCCATAGTATGAACACTCAGATTTTTATGATTCAAACTTTTTAAAATAAATAAATAAAAAAATGGGTTCCGTACAAAAATTGGAGGTCTCGAGCTTTGACTGAAATTCAGTCTTAATTTAGCCAGAGCCCTTTCAGTTGATTTGAAATACGGATTTGACCACAAAGTTTTTAGCTGCCAAATTTAATAATTCTAGATTAACCAGAAGTACCCTATTAATTTTGATTCTCTTTATAATGTCAAAATATGCGTTTTCTTGCGATATAAACGGCCATATCTTTTTTTTAAGAAAGTATTTTTTTCATGAAATCATGGGGCTGTAGATCTGAGTATATGGTGTGAATTTGAACTCGATATCTGTAAGCGTTGTCTTAACAGACAGACAGATGGGCAACAGAGTGACCTTATAATGATTCCTTTTTTCCTTAAAATGTACGAAACCCTAAAAAAAAGAATTGTCCAAATTCGTAAAGTAAATAAAAACATAAATAATAATAAAAACATGTTATACATAAAATTTTCTTGATAGAAGTTATAAAATAGGTAAATACTTAAAACTATCAATTACTATTTGAATTTTGAGATCCAAAACCAATTCTGATTTTATAAATATTTTCATAATTTTACTTTAAAATCCGAATACTAGTTTTCATTTAAGATTTATATTTTAATAATTACGTTTATAGTAATAATTAATAAAAGTACAAGTAATAAAATATTCATTTAGACTCTATTGACACTACTCATTATCTAAAAAGTATTTTTTTATTGTCTTTTTCAACGCCGCGCTTTGCCTCGACACCAGAGGGAAGAAATGAAAATATAAATGCACCTAAATAAATATTTCATTTCCTCGAGTGGGGATCGGACTCTCGTTGTGTTTATCTTACTTTTGTTCGTCTTTAGATTTTGAGTGATTATTAAGTGTTTTAAATTATTTGGATGTTGTTTAATATTAGTTTTCTCTTTAATCAAATTTCTAAAATCGTGATAAATATGACATGTGACTACTGAGTATTTTTCTAAAATGTAAATATGAAACTATTGTGTGTCAGTATTTGAGCGTACCATTAAAAATACATTATTTTAAGACTAGAAACAAACAAATATTGAGTTTTTAATATTACTTATCATAAAAATATTAGTGGCAGTAAATTGCAAAGTCGACGACGACGATGTAAAAGTAATGTTAAATGTGAGTATCCTAGTTTAATATAATATTTTGTATTTAAAATTTGGAATACAATTTTGTAGGTGGTTCAATAACCATGCATTATTTCTTAATATTTGCTTAATAAAGAATATATAATAATTATTTGCCTTAAAGTAAGACTTTCTTAAACAATTTTAATAAGAGCTTTGAACATTGTTTATATTTATTGTAAAAAATTGATAATTGCGTAAAAAAGAACGAGAGACATCGTTCTTTCATCGTTCGGTTATGTTTTGTATGAAGGTAAATTAGAAGATCGGCAACGCTTATTAGGTAGTATGTTTGTAATAGAAGATGTTAACGTCACTGTGTCTATTCGTAACTGCAACACACTCAATACAGTATGCATAAAATTCATGAAATGGAAATAATCTTACGTCTAAACCCTTGAGGAATTTTGAAAAACTTTTTTAGGTATCGGTTTGAAATATTTTTTCCTATATGCTGCTTTCATAAAAGGAGCGCAGACGCTTCCACCCTTTATATCGATGCTTCGTCAAGAGCAATTTGAATATTACGGACCCAATCATTTTTTTTATAATAAATCTGTAACTGCTTCATATTATGCTGCAGCATCTGAAGTAGGGCGTGAAAACAGTAAAACAGAGAAGCATGTATAAAGGTAGTTATAAAAAAATAAAAAGTTTCTTTTACATTTTGGTCTTTGTTTTATGTCAATCAGTTTATAAATAAAAAAGCTTAAAACCATTTTAAAGAATGTTATTTGACAAAATCGTTATAAATAATTGTTTTATTGAAGTAGCTGAAACTTTACTTTATTTTTAAAATGATATTATTATTAAAAAACAAAAGTAATGCAGATTAGAAAGTTAATAATTATATAGTTCAGCGGGCGAAGCCGCGAGAGGGTTGCTAATATGAAATATATTTTAGGGATAGTAGTATTTTTAATAAAACATAACTATTTATATAGCTCTTGTTAAAAATATATATATTTAATGTAAATTATACTCATTTCAAATCAGGGTTCAGTTTAGAATTCCAGGGAGGGGTACGAGGGGAGGAAGGGGCTCTTCAACAACGATTACAGGTTCTGCCTCAGGTTCGGGCTGGTCAACAACGATGACTGGTTCAGGCAAAGATTCCGGTTGCTCGACCACGATGACAGGGCTGGGCTCGATTTCATCAACAATAACGGGCAAACCCTCAATAGCGACGGGGTTTCCAGCGATGCCAGAGTTGGGCTTAATGTTGACGATGATTTGAACA